>JABFFF010000349.1:0-54579 GCA_013623665.1 Fusarium sublunatum | reverse complement strand
GGCACGGCGGCGCTGGTGATTGCTGATGCCATCATGGCGCAGCATGCGAGACAGATGGCCAACAACATCATCAAGCGATGAGGGAAAAGGAAAAAGGCGAAACGGGAAAAAGTAGGAGGGGGTCATATACCAGAATAGAAAGTGTTTAAAGATACTTCACGGTTTTTTTTTTTTTTTTTTTTTTTCATGTTTTGTTTTTGCATGGCGAGGGGTGATCTAGTTTCGAATTTTCTGACATAGCGGATGAAAAAGGAGGAAAAGGTTTGGCTATAGTAGTTTGGGAATGGCATGATCTTAACATTTGGATCTGTTCGAAATTGTCAAGTATACCAAGGTCAGAATCAACCACTATAAGATAGGCGAGAGTTGATCACGCCGGCCTAAATTGCACATTCAGACCCTCCTCTTTCAGCTTCCATGTGTATAGTTGCTAGTTTTGAGTTGGCGTGGGTTGACATGGATCATAAGAATACTTGTCAGAAGCTATATTTGAAGTTCTGTGTTCTAGATTGCCTTGTTTAAGGGTAGGACCACATACCCCCTGAACGGAATGGATTTACCTGGAACGATTTATCCAAACTTTAGCAAATACATCATGACATGTATATCATAGTGTTCACAACACTAAAACACTTTTACATCTACCACGAACCTGGTCTCTCACAAATATCTCTTCACCTATCGTATCTTCTAAATTGGTAAAAGGAATATTTCTTTTCATATAAAAAAACCTGCTCTAGTCTTCGTATATGAGCAACAAAGGCAAAGCTCGCCGCCGTGTACAACACCCTACAAACCAAACCCAAAAAAGAAAACCATCCAGTTTCGAATATGCAAACGCCGTAATATTTTCAACTCCCTTGGCGAAATATGCGTGTAATCTGCCGCAGTTCGTCCAGCGGGTGGGTATCATGGCCATGGCCCTCTGAGACGCAAACTCCAAACAACCCTTGCTCCTGTCCAATCCACCATGTCCAACCTCTAACTTGTACTTTTTGTCCCTTATTTTAGCACTGACTTGAGGCCTATTCTTCCCCTGACTGAGCTGCAGCTGTTTCGCTCTCGGGCTCAGCCGTATGCTTGCTTCTAGCCGAGTCCCCATCCCGTGCCGCCAGCATATCCTTCTCTGCCTGGATCGCCTTCTCTCTCCGCTGTTCGACGTCCTCACGTCGGACCACCTTTCGTAAAGCTTCGCTTGCCTGTATCAATCCATCGATACTAATAGCGTGTTCTGTCATCTGGTGGCTGATGTATGTGTAGATCCCGGCAGGCGTGCTACATTGCAACAGGTTCCCTTCGTTGAGCTTAAGTAGCGCGAGGGCCACTTGGAACAGGAATGTGCTGCCGTCGTTGGTGCAAAGCACAACGTCCCAGACACGGAACAGAGCCTCTGCACTAAGACAGTCGGTAAATACAGAGAGGAACCACTGGAAGGTCAACGCCTCAAGCTCAATGGATAAGGAGTCGAGATGTGTCGAGAGCTTAGGCAGGATCGACGAAACGTACTGTCGTAGCACTTGTTGATCCGCACGCGAGGCCATGAGCGAATGGTCGTAATACCCGTGCGGCAGGATATTCTCGATAATCGACGTTAGAATCCAAAAGGCATCTTCGGCGGATGGCATCATGAGAAGTAAGTTTGCGGCGATAAGGTTCATTCCCTGGCAGTAACCGACGTCCCTGTTGCGTCTAGCATAAGCCAGCAACACTTCATTGAGTTTCTTCACACCAGGGCCCTTGCGGAAGAAGATGTTGTCCGTCAGAGTTCGGTTGATGTCCATCTGAATCTGACTGACAACGACTGCATCATCATCCTCGCCGCTCTCGGCGACCAAATCTTCATAATAACCAGGGATACGAAGAGCTGCAGCCCCGGAGCACTCTGACCACACCTTGGCACGATAGGCAACGGGAATGCCACCCAGTACCAGGGTCTTAAATTCGTTCCATTTGGCTCGTCCAACTTTTCCCTTGACGCCCAGCCCGGAAACTCCAATCATCTCGCCATCGGCGACGCGCGTCTCTGGCAGAATCATGGCAGGCTGTTCGTATCGAGCATCAGCGGCAGATTTGGCGGCAGCGATGGCCGCTTCGCCTTCACGCTTGCGCTCGGCGCGTACCTTTCGCAGGAAATCGTTCCACCGAACTGTCTTGTCGCGTTGAAGGGCGTCGTGCACATCGCTGAGTTGTTGTAGCAACAGCTTGACGGGTTCGTTGTCGTCTTTTGAAAGAGCGATTGATGACTCTGACTGAGATGGCTGTGATATCTCGCTGTCGACCGCCGTGGTTGTGCTAGCCGATGGAATAAGACCAGAGTTGGTCGAGACAATCGCTGGCTTTACTGGTTCGGTAATGTGTAGCTCAGGCTCCGGTGTTTGAGACCCTTCCATCACCTCTATAGATGGTATCGCTATGCTCGGTGTGTGGCTGAGTAGTTCAGTGGGAAAAGTAGCAATCTTTAAATAATCCGTCCACCGTTTAGGCTTGCCCTCTTCTGCGTTGCGCTCCTCCATGCTGTTCAAGCTTTCGGGACGCCCCTCGCTCGAAATACTGCCTTTAGGGCTAGGGACATCCTCTAGAGAATTGGGCGAGATACCAGTGCGGCTGTTTGCCAGCATCTCAGTACGACTGCCCTTTCGAATATGTCGAGCTACTTGCGCTGCCTCTCGCTGTCGTTTCTTGCGTCGCTGATCATAGATGAAGCCAAAGCGGTCGGTCAGATATTCACTATTGGGGAAATTGTTGTAAATGTGCGTGAGCGTTGGCGGCTGTGACTCTGGCGATCGAATGGCATCCATTTCAACAGGTCCGTAGCTTTCCTGTCGCGAGGATAAGATATCTGGCGGGTTGTCTCGCATGTTATCCCATCCTTCTTGTCCCTGTGTTCTGTTTGCTCCTTGAGCAGAAGGCCCTGGAGTCGCTCTGCGCATCGCCATCAAAGCTTTGGGACCACCAGCAACTGAAACTGCCCGAGATTGGCTGCTTGTAGTTGAGACACCTCTGAGGGAGCCGCCTTTGGTGGAGGCGGCACTTGCAGCACGACCTCGAGATTCAGCCTCGCGCGTACTTATAGCTCCGCCGGCTACCAAGCGCAATGCCATGCTTGCCAAAGATGATGACGCTTTGCGCTCACTTTGGGCCCCTGACTGAATGCTCGATGTCCGGCTGGGACTCCGAATGGGTTGCGATTCGGGTGGGTTGAAGAGGTCCTCCTGTAGCGTTGGTCGTCGGTCCATGCTAGAGTACGATCGTATCACCGTCACTGGGTTGACCCCTTCGCCGTTAAGACTGTTTGTACGACTGGCCCGTTTTGCGGTCCCAGAGCCCCAAAGATAATCCTTCCATCCTTTCAATGTGCCCCTGCCACTTTCGCTGGGGGTGGTTACAGAATTGCTGCTCGCCCGGATGGTAGAACTTTTGGCAGTCGTCTCGCCGTATGCAGTAGCAACCACAGTGTCTTGCATCGCGTCGCTCATAAGGTCGCTTAAGCCGGTATCCTCTCTTCTAAGCCCCTTGTTGGCTGCGCGCAGCTCGGCCTCGACAGTCCGCAGTCGGGTCTCGAGGTCCAAGTTGGACAGGCCGCACTCTCTGATAATCCTTCGCAGAGCTCGTTCCCGCTCGTCAGCGCGGCGGCGTATGATGGCGATCTGAGCATCTCTCTGAGCAAGGTCTTCGGATATCTGTCTGATAAGTCCTATGGCGCCGTGTCGTGATATCAAGCGCTGAAGGTGTTCGTCATCGGCGTTGTGTAATGATCCGGGGACCTTGCGCACAGGGTGATCTTCTTCGAACAAAGCATTCCGGACATCTGAGGTTCCCGTCAGATCAACAATTGAACTCCGCCCAAGGGTTGAAGCCGTTGCGGCCGGAGGAACGGGAATATCGTCGGGGCCATCCTCGTCTTGGTCGTCGAAGGGGTCGTTGCCTGGGCTTTCAGGCGAAAAGCTGGGGAAGCTGGTGAGGCTCTTATCACTGGCGGCGATACTGCTAGCAGAGCTGACGGGCTGGCTGAGGCGTTTCCGGCCGCGGGGACCTCGAACAGTGGCACTTCGGTTGCTTGTCGAGCTGCGGTTGGAGGCGTGGGATACGTGAGAGGCGTGGGAAGCGTAGGAAGCGCTACTGTGCTGGGAGACGGACCGCTGGAGTGACGACATAGGGTCGGCCGCTTCCACGGCCGTCGCCATAGCTGAAGAATGGTGCTGGTTTGCTTGTCTATAGAAAAAGAAGGTGATGGGAGGAAGTTGTAGGGGAAAAGGAAAAGAGGACGAGATGAGTAGTGCAGTGCAATCCAATAATGTAGGGTGTGACTCCGGAGGTGAGGGTGTGCGATCGGAGAAGGCAACCGAGAGGTTTGTACCGGGTACCTACTGACGTATCTGTCAACCTGAGGTTATCTTGGGAGAGCTCATGTGATACGGCCATGGAATACACTGGAAATATGCTCTGCTAGAGTAAATGACAGCTTTGGCACTGACCTCTAAGCTCTACTTTTATTGACACAATACCTCGAAATTACTCCAATATCCGCTGAAGCAATAACACGCCCCAGAAGTACCTGTACTTGTGGCATTAAAGTGGTTTATGCCCTCCAGCTCTAGATTGCTCCATGGGCTGGCCCGTCGCCCTGCCGTATTCTACGGCTCCGCACTAAATAAAGCCTGTCCTGGCCGCCCAGAAATGCATGGCATCCATGGGTCTAAAAAGTAGGTTGTTATGGATGATGGATGAGAGTTGTGATGATGAATATGGGTACAACATTACAGATGATATTAAATACTACCTTTCTCTTGGATATTCTAGAAAGCTCTTGCATTTCCTTCAACGTGTTTGCATAAACTTATCAAGGTAAATATAGTTTCAGCACTAACGGCTCCACGTTGGGTTCTTTGGCATTTATTATTACCTCTGCCCAAGGGGAAACAACCAAAGCTTTGATGTTTGAGATGGTGTACAAACTACAGAGTACCCAAGACCTGACTGGGCAGCTGGGTCAGTAAAAAAGCTCGTGCACTCAGACAGATTTCATCTCCAGGGCCATCCTAGCCAGGTACTATAGCGACGCCAGGCCAACATATCCATTCGTTACGGCGCAATTCCAGAACGCCAAAACAGAACGTTGCTAACACCCCTACCCCGGCGCGAGCAGGGATGACATGTCTCAAGCAAGTCAAAGGAATAGGTAATAAAAGCTTTTCTCTGACAAGAATTTTCTAAAAGAAAAGTGCTACAATTCTCAATCCTGAGCTGTTACGCGACAGTAAACCATGGAGGTTTAGGAAAATTGGAGTGAAACTGCGGCAACGGAGATTTACGTAGATCTGCGTATCTCGGACGTCGATGAGGCTGCAGCATGATCAGCGTGACTTCATCCTGCAGCCAGCCAAAGTGCTGACACAAGGTACCCTTGAGAGTAGTATCCAGTACCAGATACCACATCAGCGTCTCCCCGTTTCCATGGATGTTATTTAACACCAAGCTCACAGTGACAGCTTCGTTGACCCAAAGTCTTATATCGTGATGAATGTATTCATACAACTCATGTATGCATACGCCAATGCAATTATTAAT
Organism: Fusarium sublunatum; assembly: GCA_013623665.1. Classification (NCBI taxonomy): domain Eukaryota; kingdom Fungi; phylum Ascomycota; class Sordariomycetes; order Hypocreales; family Nectriaceae; genus Fusarium; species Fusarium sublunatum. The sequence continues at coordinate 49,011 of JABFFF010000349.1, read as the reverse complement.
CGTAACAACTTTATACTCCTTCCAATGCCCAAAAAACCAGCCTGGAGCCCACTCCAGGCAATTAATCATGTCAGTTCGTGCAATACCCCTTTTTGCTCCCTTTGGTCCTTTATTGACCATTCGCTCGCTCCCTTGAATCTGCAAAAGAAATCAAAACCATTAAAACATTCCACCAAACGCCTCCCTCATATATGCAGCTGCCAAAACACCTCCTTTGCCATTTTGATTTTTACATTGCGATGCCTCCCTTAGGCAAAGCTGTCTTCCGCGTTCCAGCGGCTGCTTCTCATCGTCCCCATTGTCTCACCCTCCACTGTCGCATCCTTACAAGGAGCAGCATCCTCTCCTACCAGCGTCTCATCTGGCAACAGGCCCTCGGCAACTAAAGCCTGAAACACGCTGTCCTTGGCGAGCACCTTCTCTCGGTCGATGCTGAGTCCGTCCAACTTCCGTAGTCTCTTGCAGCTTGCTACAAATACAATCTGATGTAGTCGTCGCCGCAGCTTGGTCATCTCATCTAGTCGGCTAGAAAATAGATCGTCTCGCTCAACATCGGCGTCCGGGAGCATAAACGGATCCACATATCCGCTGCGATCCATGGCAACTAGTACTTGCAGGGGAGCATAGAAACCAATTGTGATAGGATTGTCTCTGAGGTCAAGCTGATTGAGATGCGGAAACTCGATAAGCAACTCCGTCACCAAGGTCGAATCCGCGAGTCGGTTGCCTGCCACCAGAAGCTTCTTGAGCCGTGGGATGAATCGGAGGGGTTCTAGGTCCCGGATTGCGTTGAAGTTGATGTTCAACGTTCGAAGGTTGGGCATAAGCTGGCCCAAGTTGTCCGGCAACACTTGAATGCCGCAGTTGGCAAGCTCAAGAAGCTGCAAGTTGAGGAAATCGACCGTCGGCTCGAACGTGCCCAGGTAGTTGCCCGACAAGAAGAGCTTCCGGACCTCGCAAGCTGAAGACAGGAAACTGAGATCGAGGGGTTGATCTGCCCGCTGCTCTCTGAGACTCAAGCTGTCAAGCCGTCGAGCCTTGCTAAAGCCCACCAGCTCAGAGATGCGATTGCGATCAACATGCAGCGACTGCAAATTGGGCACGTTGCTAACGTCCAAGCACGTAAGCTGGTTGTCGCTCAGGTCCAGTTGACGAAGTGTCTTAATGCACGAGCGCACCGCAAAGCTTGTGAACTTATTCTTGGAAAGTTTCAGCCGCGCCAGTGCCGGTGCATGTTCCATATTTCGAAGCGATGAAATCTGATTACCGCCCAAGTCAAGTTCGGTGAGGCGCTCCAGCTTGACCATCGCAAAGTCGACTTCCTCGATCAAGTTATCTCGAGCTCTAAGGAATAGAAGCCCATCGTGGGTATCAAGACCATCGAGACTCGTCAGCTGGTTGTTGTCTGCCCTGATGCTTCGCAAATGCACCAAACCCTTGAGTGCCGATAGGCTCTTGACCTCGTTCCCAGAGATGTCCACATATTGAAGGTTCATCAAATGATCCCACGATGTCAACTCAGTCAGCAGGTTCTGAGACACCTTGAGTTGCCGAACACTGGGTGGCACGCCATCTAGGTGTCCCAGCGAATTCTTTGAAGCATCCAATGTCACTAGCTTGCCGCAGAATTGGTCAAGCATGTGAAGACTTCCCAGCCGCTTCTCGTGAAGGTCTAGATCTGTTATATCCTCCCAGTAAGGCTCATACGGCTCAACCTCGCTAAGCTTGTCCACAAGTTCCCGTATCGTCATGGACATGACCTTCTTAGAGCCGTCACCGGTCGCCATGTGTCGACGGCCCATGACATAACTGACTTCAAATCCATACGACTGATCCGGGTTGTTGAGTGTGAACTCGGACAAGGGGCTAAGCGAAAGCTTTCCGACGTTTTGGCCAATGATTGCACTGTCGTCCGCGGACAACGAGTGGAAGTTGGGGTTAGGCGTACGGTTAAAAACAAAGCTGAGACTATGACGGCGGCCATCAGGTGTTTTGTGGCTGACGATGCTCGTGTCTCCGATAAAGCTGACTTGTCGTTGATCGTCGGTTGGGAGCTCAATCGTGCTCTCTTCGTCTTGCTCGTCGATCCGTGACACAGGCCGAGGGACAAAGGGTTGGCCGTTTCGCGAGGGGACACGGTTGTGACGGACTGATCCCTGGCCGCCGTTCTTCAGAGCCGATTTTCCGATGGCATGGCTAGGGGATTTCTTGGGTGACGGGATGGTGCTGAGATGGTCGTTGGGAAACTCCGGATCGTCTTCCAAATTGTCCAAGTCCTCTGCCAGCACCACGTCCTGAATGATGGACGCCACTGGCGAGGAAAACGAGATGGTAAGGTTGCGCCTCTTGGTAGTTGTTGAAGGTGTACTACTAGCGATGTCGTTGTGGAAGCTGCTTTCGCCCTCAAGAGACTTTTCCAAGTCCAGTTCAGAGTCTTCCATCACCCGTGCATCCAACTTCTCAAACTCCTCTCGAGCGAGACTTGCCATATTCGGGCTTAGTTGCTCATCAGGAGACAAGGTCGTAAAACCCCTAGTTGACCGCGGCTTTGGAGGCTTGGACGGGCTCGTAGGCGACCTCAATTGGCTTGGGCTACCTCCGGGGTTGGGCTTCTTGGCGGTAGAGAGACAAAGGTTTTGCATCTCCCTCGTCAAATCAACAGAAAGATCGGGAATGCTCGCAAAAGGGTCATCCTCACTGTCCGATGGAAGAAAGTTCATAGTTCGGCGGGTAGGCGTCTCCTTCTTCTTGATCCAGATGTTGTTTTGTTTATCAAGATACATACTTCCCACTCGATCCGGGATAAGATGCGACACGCTTTCCGGCATGATGGTCTTTCGGGTCTCAGAGCCATGTGAGGATCCGGTCGGGTATGTCCGGTTGGTAGAGCCACTTGATGATGAAGAATGGCAATCTCGAACCGGGCTCTCTGGTGGTCCCTCGTGAGCCAGACCTGCTGATAGCCGAATGTTTGGCGGGTCGCTGATGATTTCTGCGTCGCTAGCGAAAGAATCATCTGGTCGGTTGCGCGGGTTGCCTTCAATCTCACGTTCAACTTCTTGATCCGCGCGGATTGCTTCCCTTACTAGACCCATTGATCGCATGGACAATGTGATAATATCACCTATGTCGCTCATTTCCTGGTACTTCTTTAATCGATCAATGAGCTCGGGGTCCTCTTGGCGTTGGGGGAATCTGGGCATTGGCTTTCCCTCACGGCTTGGAGGGCGGGACAAAGGCTCGTTTGTTGATTCCTGGTACGAGTCTTCGAGATCCTCAGCATCAGGTGTGCCATTCTCGGCTTCCGATTCTTCCACGCTCGACAGACCTGGCTGTCTGACTTGATTGCGGATCATGGCCATGATCTGCGCAGCCTGGTCGACAAAGTCCTGAGTTCTGATAGACGGCTTACGGTCTACTTCACTAGGGCTATTGATTGAGAAGTCCAGGTCCTCCTCCTGCAACGCTCGAATTGGAGACTTTTTGGGTAGTTCGTGTACTGCATCGTCGTCCGAGTGTATTGTCAAGTTTGACTGGTTATACTGGGATGAACCACGGCTGGGGGTAGGACTGAATGGGTGTAGGATGGTTCTCATAGCAAGGACACTAGGGTTCGCGAGTTGAAAGTCGCCAGGTCGCGCATCCTTGTGCTTCTTTCCCATCGCCGATTGCATGTCGCGACTCGCAGATTCTACGCTGTTCAGCAACTCTTCACGGCCAAAGGCAATGTCAGACCTGTGAAGCGTGCGTCGACGTTTTGGGGTTGGATCCTTTGACGGAGACGTTCGAGGCCTCTTACTTTCCGATCCCGTATCGCGCTTTGGAGTATTGACATTGCTCGGTGCACCCTTCGCTGGGCTCAGAGACTTGCTGTGAGGCTGACTGGAAGCAGAAATTGTCCTGTGATGCTTGCTACCCGACGACGAGGTGGACTTGTTACGCCGTCTGCGAACGAGCAACTCCGACTTCTTGCTAGGGGATGATGACACTCGCTCTGGGCTTAGAAAAGATGGTTCGGCAGGGTCGAAAGCAGGTGATTGAGGAGCATCATTTTCCTTGTCAGAGTACGCAGCGTCTCCCTGGGAAGTATAAGATACGTCCTCACTGAACTCATAGCCTTCGAGATCTCCAGCGCCAAATCGACTGAAAGATCTGCCACCGAAGGGCTTATGAGCCGGTGGAGGTAAGGCAGGACTAGACATTGGCCCCGAACGCTCGTTGGTTGGAGAAATTGTTTGGTCATATTGTACTTGTGACCCGAGAGATTGGCGAGAAGGAGTACCCGACATACCTTCCTCAAACTGACTAATGCGTCGGAGGAGCGTTTGGTTGGTAAAAGTGTCGTAAGGACCGAAAAGTTTGAGAGGACTTCCAGCTGAAGGCGCACTTCGGCCAGGAGCAATCTGCCTCTTGTCGGGGCTTGGGAAAGGGGCGCGAGGCATAGTGGGGCTGAGATTGAAATAGTCGTTTTTATATGGGTTGGTGGCCTCTGTTCGAACCGAAGGGTATTGCTTGGGAGTACTGGCTTGCAAAGACTCTTCAGCGAGCATTCCACTTGTGTCAACACCTAATCCAGGACTAAGATCTCGGTAGCGAAAAGAGTCTTCCGCAGACCGACTTCCTCGTTGAGTATTCAAGAAACCTCCTCTTGTCGCATAGTCATCTGTCGTCTCAGTATTACCTGCAAGATCCTGGCTAGGTCCATCAAATCCTGTCCGTGGGTCAACGTTGGGATCGAGTAGCATCTGATTGACACGTATAGCCTCTAGTTTCTGCTTCAATCTGTCCGCTGGCAACTCAACAGGTGCAAAGTCCATATTGCCGTCCTTGTCACTCTGTTTGCCGATAAGGATAGGGCTAAAATCCTCGTTGCGAATCACACTCTGACCGCTAATCTTGCGATTCGCATCAGAGGGAGCGCTTAAACAGCTTTCATCGCGGTAAATCTCGTTCAGTTGCCTTGACGGCGTCTCTGTATCCTGCAGGCTTGATTGATCTGAAACCATTGAGTCTTCCACATTGAGTCTGTACTTGATCTCTTTCTGTGCCCTTCTGGGGCTCGGGCTTGGTGTAACATCGTTCGGATATAGAGGTTCTTCCTCCTCTAGCTCATCAAGTTCCTCTAACTGGCTCAATTCGGGCTCGAGGTCGTGACTAGCAATGCGCTGAGGGTAGGATGGTGGACTAGACGGCATAATCGACTCCTCCGGGCGCTCCTCGTCATCGGCGCCATCGCCCGAGGCTGATGGGGGTTTAAACATGTCTTGTAGTCCGGTGGCTGCTGAACAGAACAGGTCGCGCTGCTCTCCATACTGGACTTCGCCGTACACCAGGCGTCTCTTCCATTCCGGTGTATCCTGCTGCCTTCCAGGTGAAGATTTGTGCTGCACGGTATTGTGAACAACTGATGCGCTTGTAGAGGCAGATACAGATCTACTGAGGTACGGTCTGCGTATGGACTTGAGGTTTTGTGAAGGCCTGATATGACGCGGGCTCGAGATGTTGATATTATTCGCATTTCGTTCGCTGAGTATGTTGGCGCTTGAATCATGGGCGTTTGCCACTTGAGAACGTGGGCCTAACGCTCTACGCGGTATCCGGCTCGGCGTCTCTCTGGGCTTAGGCTTGGGGGAGGGCGATTCGGTGTCTTTGAGAGGAGGAAGTTGAATAGCACTTGAATCGGATCTGGGCTGAGAAACCCAGTCCTCTGATAACGAGTCCAACCAAGCGTGCTCCATGGCGTCGCCTTAGCAGCGCAGATCGGGAAGAACAGCTCAATGCGACTCCATGAACTAAACAAAAATTGTATGCGATGGACGACTGCGGGGTCGCGAAGGTGCTATGTTGTTTATGCGCTGCAATGGATTGATGGATGTGTGTGTATACAGAAAATCAGGAGGGAATTACGGGTATGCTGAACTGATGATGTATCAACGCACAGGCGAGCAGTAGGGATTGGGAAGTTAGGTATGAGGCCGCAAGAAATATCAAACAAACAAAGGCGTGTAAATCGGGATCGGGAGACGATGATGGCGCGTATCCTTGAAGTCAATGTTCAGAATAAACAAAGCCAGGGTCCTTGATCGGGCTAGAGCCGTTGCTCTGTCAACAGATCTTGCATATCAAATCACGTGTAGGGCGATCTTCAGATCCGCCAAGGTTGGATCACGACCTACGAAATCACTGCTGTGGTCTATAAGTTGAAATCCTCTTCTCTCTTGTTCCCGCTGAGTGATTGTGTCATTGGATGTAATAATCAAAGACTCCCGAAATTACAAGGGCTTTTGCGGCTGTTTGAACTGAGCTAAACTAAAATGCTATCAACATGTGTTAGCTCCGGCAGTGCACATACTTTTGCAATAATTAAATCTGGACGGCATAAATGAACGCTGCTACATACCTATTATAACCGCGATAACCGCCTACTTACGCTAATATACAAATTATCGCTTACCCAGGGCTGTCTTTGTCTCTCAAGTCGTTCATGAAGGGCCATAAGTCATGACGTGATTCACTTTACGCGATATCACGTGGCTGACGCGGGGCGCGTCACCCCTGGTAACGACCGTGCATTCCTTTCTTTGGCGACCGTTAACCAAGCGGCTTTGTCGCACGAGATCGTTAATTCGTTCATGTATGCAACTATTGAAGACAACTTCTTTCGATTTGGAGGGCGGAACCCTCCAACACCAGAAACATGACACTGCAGCGTGCCGACCCGCTGGCAGACGAACTGGCCCTTGATTGGGGGGAGGATACTATTTACTGCGAAGCGACTTGTAATCCAGAGGATATTCTTTACGAAGGATCAGATGACGAAGACTACCACGACCCCAGCTCACGACGACTACGATATGAGGCGGCAGGTCAGCGATTTCTTGAAGGAAAGACTCCGTTCATCCTAACGGCGCTGCTCAAGGGCCCGTTCGATACCAAATCATCCAACTGGGTGAATCCTTGGCGATCCAAGAACCGCACAGCTGGAACATTCAATAGTGGACTTAGAACATCACCGGGAAAGCTGGCAAGGTCAGCTAAAGTCAAGCGCAATGTGTCGATACCGGAGACGATTCAACCGCCCAACGACAGCTTGGAGTGTCATCTTCCGAGCCCAGAAAGTCTCAACCAGATTTCCGAGGCCGACGCACATCCTTACCTGGAAGAAGACGAATTAGTGAAAGTTGAGGAATGGAGAGATACGGTTGAATCTGTGCACGGAGTGAAGGACGGCTTCTGGTCCTCGGCACCCCGTGGGTCAACATCTGAGAGAAAGAGGAAAGCGAAGGGATCTTCATGGTTGAAACATCTGGCGAGCAAACGACGACGAACAGATGTTATGGAATCGGGTTCCGTCGATACACCAGTTCCGTGCCGATCTCAGCCTCCAACATCCGTCGGGAAAGACCTAAATACCTCCTTTGCAGGCGCCCCCGATCGCTTACCATCTTCAGCCGTTGCTGCGGAACGATATTTCTCAACATCCCATGACGAGCCTTCCGTATCAGAGGACGAACTCACTCGTGATAAGATTGCGTTGAATCAAGCTGATGCAAATTCTTCGTCTCCTTTATCGCATCTACAGTATACTCCAGTTCCAGATCCAAGCACCAACTCGTCTCAATGCAGCACTCTGCAGCAAACGCCAAGCAAGGCCCCATTAAACCGACAACAATCGGTTCCTAACGATAGCATCGCGGATACCGATGTTATAGCAGAGGACAATTCTTCGACCCCTTGTGCAGCCTTCGAAACGCAAGAGGATCGAAGTTTCTGCTTTAAGATGCGGCCAAAACCCACCACAGTCACCGAATCAATACCTGATGAGGAGCCGTCTATGGCTAATGATGATGAAGATAGTTGGTCCGGCTTGTCATCTCTCGATCAGGATGTGCCCAATGTCATGTCAGATATAAACGACAATACGCCAGTCAAAGAGCAACATGATGGACGAAGCACAGAATCTGCCATGGAAGTAGATCAATGCAACATGACCAGCCCCTTGTCGTCCATTTCCACCAAGAAATTGAACGAATTTAACCTTTCCGAGGAACTGTCCCACGACCCTATGAACACCGACAGCGACTCTTCTTCAGTGACAGATTCGATAGCGTCTGGTTCCCATACTGCAGCTGAGTCCCCTCACAACTCATCGAAAGCTGTGGTAGAAGTTGACGCCGCACCAACCATTAGTGAGGCTCAACAAGAAGTGGAGTTGGAGGACAAGGAAACCAACCCTACAGTTGAGGCTGATGACCTGTCGGCTCAAGACACTAATTCAACAGAAGAGCCTGACGAAGAGGCTAATGACGATGTAGAAGCTACTGAAACTTTGTCAGCATCTGCCGGATCCAGCAATGATACGCCACAGCTTCCACTTAAACGCCAAGAGGTCCCGACAACGCCATCAAAACCTGCATCATCAGGTATCAGCAGTTGTGTTACGACACCCTCACATGCTGAGCTCCTTCTCAAGGCTTCCATAAAGAAGAGATTCATTCCCCAGCGCTCTTGGGATAAGCTATCTCATTTGACCGGAAGCCCTGTTAAGCAGAGCCAGCCAAACAGGCGTTCCAGTCATTCACCGACGCAGACCTCTAGTCCTGTCAGTGTTCAAGGGAAGAAACCAACGCAGACTTCCAGTCCTGTTAGTGCTCAAGGAAAGAAGAGTCGAGCAGAATCTGTTAGCTCTACTCCTAAGGCGATGACTTGCAGTCAGCCTTCAACACATAATGCATCGCCAACTAAGACCAACGCTACTGTCCTAGAGCCGCACCAGGAGCACAAGAGCTGCGAAACTGTGCGAAAGGAAGGTGTAACAATTTCGTTCTCACAACAAAGTCCATGGGCAGCAAACAAGCTATCTCAGTATGCTTCCCTTACTCTAAGCCAGCTACCCGCCGATACACCCCAACCAAAAACGAGCGGAATCCATAAAACCCCAGCAGCAGCAAGCCCAGTAGCACAAACTCCTTGGGCAAAAGACATAACCGAGCTGCTTGCCGAAAACCAAGGGCACACGCCTCTTACCGCACAGGACGATCAGGCAGCGTTGGATGTGTCAAACACAGCTGCCGCGGTATCTGAAGCTGATGAACATATGCAAGACGTATCTGTAGCTGCCACACCACAGACAGCACCTACGTCAGAACCGCAATTTTCAGTCAAATCGTTTGCCTCTTTTAGATCGCCTTCTCCAAGACGACGCTCCCAAAAGGCCAATCGCGCCATCTGGATGGAATCGGGATCTCGTCTGCCTAGTACGCAAGGCATGCTGGCTTCTGCGACCAAGAACCCCTGGGAGACCAAAATCTCCCAGCGTCGTGTGTCTTTTGCACCATTGCCTCATGAAATCGAAGGACATTCCAGCCTACCTGCAACGCCTTGCCCATCTCTAGCTACAAAGCGCCCGACATCTCCGCCACCTGATACCCCCGTGGCTAAGTTGCCTACATCGGAGGATGCCAAATTTCATAAGCACTTTGACGCTGTGTTACGAGGACCTGTCGTCCGTCACAAGGAGCGGATGTTGCCATCGGAGTTGCGGGGCACGGTTAGCAGCCCTATGCCAGATGCAATGGCAGAGACGTTCCTTACAGCAGACCAGCTACGAAAACCGGCTCAATTTGCGGATCATGCTAAGAGCGACCGCGAAAGCGAGGAATCGCAGGATCCTCTAGATATGGTGGAGGATGTCTTCCGCGAGATGGGCGAGTTTTTTGAAAAATGGGATGTAGACAACGCTACGCAGACGCCTCAAACGAATCAAGGACAGCAGAGCCCATGGTGATTTTGGTCACCACCATGCACATATTGTACAAAACTTCACGCAAATCGTCACTTTTGGAGGATAGGAGCTGCTTCATCATTCACAGAACATACTTATGTCGAGCACACTTGAGCATGGAACGCGTACGGAGTTTGCGGGGACAAAGGGAACGAACGACATGAAAGCACAAGCATCAAGAGGATCACATATTCGGAGGTTTACGTGCTACTTCGGCGTATGGCAGATAGATACCTCGGTAGGAGTTTACTTCAATTCAAATCACCTTATAATCAAGCTATTGCGCGTCATCCATTGTTAAGGGGTAGGCCGCTGCCCTGAAATGGTACTTACTCGATGGTTAGGATAAGAATTACGCTATATCTGTGCCAAGCTCAGCCTCCTTATTCAACTATAACTGGTTGTTGTCAAGTAAGTGCCTATTGTTCAAACCACGTGCAAGCTCCAGCATTCCGGCAAGACATTTGAATTCAACGTAGCACTCTCTTCAGACACTTCCCCTTACACCTCTTGATCATGACGAAGCAGTAAATAACCCAATTTGTCATGCAAAACCTAGATTCAGGGGCCGGTTACAAAGCCATGCGTAATGCAAGGTGTGCAATGCTGTCTTCCTAGGGTTGTCAACGTTGCCCATGAGCCCGCGGCCCCGGAGCCGATTCGTCGGGGACCATGACGCCTCACGGATCTTTAAATGAACCTACACAAAGGATGGTTTTAGATACCGGCTGTATTGAGCTGCGTTCCCCGGGTTCGGGAGAGGTACGAGTCCGGCCACGAGGGTACCTTGACGCCCTGGATACACGCCCCCCGGCTGCGGCACTCGAAGGCGCAGCTAGCACATGGCTGCGAGGGGAGCTATCTGTGGATGGGTTGGCAGATCGTCGATTTGTCCTTGATCGCGGGCGTGCGGTGAGGCAAGCTTTGGCCTGGTGGTAGAGCAAGCGGATGCTTCGGTCGCGGGGCGAGTATGACCGGATAGCCTAGAAGCAGGATAGAAACGTGTTTCTTCCAATATGACGGAAGCGCGCCTTGGAGATGATCCTCCAGGGGCTCGTTTTCAGTCATAGTAAGGACGAGCTTTCTCAGGGCTGAATATCCCAGTGATACCGGCGCATCGGAGGGTGGAGCACTTGTCTGCCCAGTCCGGGCCCGGAGCGGCATGCCTGCTCTAGGGAAGAGAGCTTATTAGTCGGCTCCGGTCCACGCAATATCTCGTCACCATCTCGTTCTTGCATTGATGGGATGGGAAATCTTGTATCTGCCATGGCCATCTTGATCGCTGCAAAGCGAGCCCCATCATCTAAGAGTCAGATGACATTCAGGTTTTTGGGCCCGTATCCATCAAGTTTGCTCAAGGCAGAAACCTTAGTCTTCGAGCCGATCGACGACCCTAAGGTCGGGGTCTTGAGTAAAGCCGAGTTGAGAGCCCTATTTTCGAACCGATAGCCAATTCATCCGGATCTTTAAGCATGTGGAATATGCCACATTGCACTGGGTAGCAATGCCATTAGATAAGTATGTCCAGCATGTCCTCACTCTGAGGAAGCACACGACATGCTCAATGGATCGCCGAGTCTGCTTCTGCAACCCTTCTCACTCCTCCCTTCCCCTGAATTGGCGTCGAGCCAATGGATTGAAGCATGTCTCGATTGAGACACGTTAGCTCGCCTCGTCAGACACTCGAGATGCAGCGAGGTGTTGAGTTCGACGTTGAGTTTAGAACGATATGGAACACGAGGTTGAGGCACGTTGTCGAGAGACGAGCAACCATTGGTCGGCGGCAGGCAAAGAAGGAGGACAAGGCTTTTCGGCAACCAAGATAAAAACACTGCCACTAAAAGATGGGGTAAATCAGCGACTTCAGGTATTGGACAATTGAGGCAGGGATGAACAGGGTTGACAGAGGTGTTCTTTTGATGTGTTGTTGGTTGAGTGAGATGACGGGATGGGACGTGCTGCAATAGTTGGGTTAGCTTCTTGGTTCCAGTTAAAGGAGAAAGGAGTAAGGATGGGATGGTTCATGATATTGGCGCTCCAACCGCAAGATTGCTCAAAATTAACGAGTATGTAGGCTGGAAACGAAGTAGGTTGAAGCTTGATATCTATGCTTCTTGGACCCTAGGTATCCGTATAGTAGTAGTTCTTATCCGGGCCGCCGGGGACTGAGATGTAGGGTAAGATCCATTCCATCCATGTATTCTGTGCCTCTTGACAGGAGCCATGGCCAATTGATATTCCACCGATTAAATGTTTTCAAATTGAACGGCCATAAACACAGCCACAACTCGAGTCGTTGGCAGTTGTGCTGTGTTGAGTTGTTACAAGCACGCTTCTGTCGTTTTCTATTGCGGATCGTCTCGTGGGTACATACTTACTATCGTATATTCTCGAATGATCTTGGACGGGGCATAAGAGCCACACCGTATCAACCAACTTACCATCAATAGGTGCATTTCTGGGGTAACTTCCGTCAAAAATGACCAAGACTGTAATTTTTGTCTTGGATGTGAGCTTGATTCTCCGAGATGGATAAGAGGATGCGGCACCTAGCGGGGCAATAACACCCATGACATCTGATGGAATAGTTCAACAGCTAACAACACACCCATAGTTCGCCCAAGCAGACAACAAGAGAGAAGAAGCATAAAAAAAATACTGTACCGCCGTGGATGTGTCAACCCTACTGTATTCGAGACCAATGGCTGAATGGATATTCTCTCAGGTAGGTATTGTAACCCGGCCTACAAGCAACACAGACACTGGTATGAGAGGGCTGTTTCAGGAGAATCAACAAGACAAATTGTCAGCACAGAGGCGCACAGTCCATCAGATCTGAGCCATTCAGCAGAATTGCTGCGGAAACGTGCTCTGGGGATTTCGTGGTGTCATCAGAAACACGATGAGCTGGCTATGATGATGATGGAACACCTGTGAGCTCGGTCAGCGACTGAAAGTGCTGGACGTGGCAAAGAGACAACAGGTCAATCATTCACTGGCCACAGCGACATGTTGTGTAGCTCGTAAGCTCTAGACCGAGTAACAGGTGAGCCAATGCCGACCATGTGTCTCCCCAGCCAAAGCCACGAGATTGACGAAATCGCTGTTGGGTATTGGGGGCTTGAACACTGCGGATCTGAGCGATCTGCAGAGATTGGAAATCGTACCGTTGGTGCAAGTGACCTGACCTGACATTATCAACACCATCATGGCTCCGGACAAGATGTCATGATCTTGGCAAGCTGCTTTGAGCATCACATGACGGTCTTTTAGACCCCACCAAACGGAGCCCCGCACTAGCTTCAATCGAGACACCGTTTCAATCACTGCATATCAGACCAACAGGTGCAGGGGGGGCTGGGGTAAGGAAATGCTTGCGATAACGGGGGGAAAGACAAGGACCTGGATAAATAATGCTACGCTCTTGAGAAGCCCAGCTCTCAGAAGGGTCTGAAACCTACAACCTACGCCATGTTCCGTTACTTTTTCCCAATGCTTCAGCGCTGTCATGGATAACCTAGCTTTATATGCTGGCCTCGTCGAGGCTGATCGAGCGCTTCATTGATGACGGAGTTTGGCCAATCATAATACTCAATTGGTAGCAAATAGCCTCTACCTAAGCTATCCGAGGCAAAGGACTCCCTGCGAGTTGAATGAGGTTGAACGTGACTAGAGAAAGTCCAAGGAATGACCCAATAATGACCCAGAAATGATCCCTGTGAGAGCTCCGCCAAGAAGCTGACAAAATACGTCAGCCTGCTCAGTACTAGGTACTTTCCAGCTTGCAGTTAACTTTTATTCTATGGCCGCTTCAGCAACAACACGAGGAATTATATTATCTACGTATTGGGATAAAAAGCATATTCGACACAACCATTTAATAGTATCAAACAACCTCCTTATCTTCCATTGGCCTTTGTTCAGAAACATGGCGCTTGATAGAAGCGGGCACAAGTGCAGCTTTATTCTTTCTTCTGGAGACGGGGTTAGACAAACAAGCAGCCCTCCACTCTCTGGCAGCAAAACGGCGTGGCGGGTCCTCGAGAATTGCCTAAAGCATCGTCTTGTTCAATTAGGATTCATCATGATAAGGCCATGCATGGGGGATCTGACGCATATCTGCGGAGTTGACCTTGAGAGCGGGACTAACTCTATGTGCATTCCAGCCTCAGTAATTGAATTGTTTGGCTTGTCGAAGGCCATGCAGATAATGCTGGGCAACGCTGATCGGATAAGCGACCCAGAACATGGCCGGTTATGGCAAGTTGTCAGTAAAGGTGTGAAGTGTGAAGCTGTTCAGTTTGTCAAAAGTACTGCTACTGCAATTAGCTGTTTAATGGTATTTGTGCAATGGTTACTAGACATTCGCCACAGGTGAAAGCCAGTTATCATCTCATCTCAACCACATGGCAGTGATTGATAGGGATAGATAGGATCCACGAATAGCCACACCCTTTCAAACACCCCCTCCTCAATGCTTTTGTTGACAGCTTCCACCCTTCGACCTCGGTCTCCTTGCCTTGACTGTCTGAGATAACAGAGCTCAAGCTTTTCACGTGGGTAGAGCCGATGGTGTCCGGGGCCGCGATACAATACATTAGTTGGGTCCACCGGTCCATTAGGTACATGTTTACTATCCAGCAACTTGGGATTGGGTTGCTGAAAAGCACAGACTTGGTGCTGGGGGCGATCCTACGTAGGCGTGCTAGGGCTGATTGTTTTACAAGTCCTTTGTTTGACAAGCAAAACTTACCATCATCGTTTAGTTGCGGTGTGCTCGGGGAACAAGGCTACCAGGCCGGAAGCTGGCAATTGACTCGATTCGGCCTCCGGAAGATTGTTCACCACGGCCACGGCCGCTAGGAACCCGGAATGAAACAGAGTGCAAAGACGGACGCCGTTCTATGTTACCTTTGTAGGGCATATCCAAAGTAATTCCCCATCTGCCGGGCTGAATGCTGGGTCAGGTACTTGTTCAGACGGGATGGTACTTTACATCCAAATTCTTTTAGGGCACCCTCCCCCTACAGCCAGGCGCTTACTCCCGGCGGGGACCCATTGAATGTCCAACATTACAAGGGACCGACGGCCCCATGGGAGTACCGAGTCTCAGATGCTAGTACCAGGTGCCTTACCGCCCCTCCAAGCCCCGGTCCCGGTCCCGTATCTACGAATCATTCCTCCCACGCCCACATCTTCTCTCGCTCTCGCCTCTCACAATCTCAACTCACAACTCTTTCTTTCTTCTTTTTCTCCCACCATTCGCGAACCAAACGAGCGTGTCGCGCCAGATGTCCTCCTCCTCATGTCCAGTCCGCATCGTCTGTCCGAAAATGCCGCACGCGCCGTATCGATGAGTGAGCAAGAGTTGTTGTGTCCCTCCCTGCCAGATGCTGCTGCGGCGACTGGCACAGGCTCAGGCTCAGGCTCAGGCACAGGCATAGGCCGTGGCGGCGCGGGCGCAGGCCAAGGCAATGGACCCCAAGTCGATAGTCGTCTCGCTGGCCCTAATCATGATTATGATGATGTTGATGATAATACCCATCAAGGGCGCCATGCCCAATCCCCGGCTGTCGCTGATCCCATGTCCGACAGCACTACTCCCACTCCCTCTTCCGTCTCTCCCTTCCTACCGCCACCCTCCGCAGACAAGGTGCCCAACAACGTGCCTGATGCTGTTCCTGATTCCGCTCCCCGTGGTGATGGTGATGCCAATGCCAGGGACATTCTAAATCAAACTGATACCGTCCCCCTCGACCCTTCTGCTGCTGCTGCTGCTGCCAATAATAAGAAGGCCCGTGGCCCCGGCTCCCTACCACCCAGGCAGTCCGGCCCTTCCCTGCTGACCCAAGCCCTGGCTTCTGCGCGTGGTATCACAAACGTCAAAGGTTCCACCAAACATTCTCCTATAACTACTTCTATATCTACAACTTCTTCCGCAGGCCTCCCACCTACAGCTACTTCTGGTGCTCGACAGTCTAACCCGAACAATAAGACCGCTACCTCCCCAGCGACTATCTCGACGCCTATCTCTCCCGCGTCGCAACCGATCTCGTCTTCCTTTGCAGGACCTCCAACAGCACCAGCGAGCCTCACCTCTCAATACGACCGCGATAACGCAGCATACCCATTCGAACCTTCACATCAAAATGTTCTCACTCAGCGCAACCCTTCAAGGCCGTTAACGAGAGCCACCTCCGAATCTATCAATATGGGAACTTCTACTACCACCGTCACCACAATGACTTCGCTCGCCCCTCGCGAGGCCGCAAGCGTCCCCTCCTCCTTTAGCCACTCGACTCTTGCCACACTTTGTGGTGCTTTTGAACACCGTGAGGTGAAGGATGGGTCCCGCGGTAAAGCTTCGACGTCCTTGGATTTAGACAGGCAATCCATTGACTATTACCAACTCCAAACGGCGACACCCCATACAGCAACCCTCGCTGATCGATCTGCCCCATTCGATACTTCTCTTTTGGGAACCGAGACACCGCCTGCAACAACGCGGAGGGAAGATACTGGAAACACGCAGCGACCAACACTATGCGTGAAGACCCCCTCGCAGCGGGCGAGCAATGGCGCTGAGATAACGGAAAAGGTATGGTCCATTGGCTCTGCTGAAGGGCATGAAGAGGATGGGCTTGTCGAGAAATCTGTGACCGAGGCGCTGGCTGGTCTGGAACACAATGCCCGTAGTCGCAAATCGAGTTACAGTCTACGATTCTTCAAAGAAGGCTTGCCACCAGAGGACAAATTGCGTCGCAAAGATACCAAACACACTCCCAAAGAGAAACTGGCCCCTGTCGAAGAGGATCGTCAACACATCTTGCGCGGAATCTCTCAATCGACAACCTCTAACAAAGAGCCGATCGATGTTCGCCCTCGACACCAAGACCTGGAAGTTCCACTGCTTACACCTGATACATCCATCTCTACGCTCGATGAGCAGCCCATCCTTAGCGCATCGCCTGACGAGGACTATTTTTCGCTCCCTATCAATGGCGATGTCACTTCCGGGACTATGACGCCGCTGCGAGTGCAGCCGTCCGTGTCCCATGCCGCAGACGGTCACGAGCAAGTCAAGGTGGTGGAGGCTGCGGGGCAGCCCCCGGATGCCAATACCGAGGCCGCCATTGAAGCCGAACCCGAATTTGTGGAGTCGGGACGGGAATCAGCCGGCAGTGCCCATACCGAGGCTGGCTCTCATGATGGAGAAGCTGAAGAATCTGGGGAAGAAAAGATTTCGTCTGCCGTCTTTTTACCCCATCAAGAGCTGCAAGAATCTTGTGTAAGTGAGCCACAGGAACGCATCGCGGCTCGTAGCATCCGTGTACGGTCTCTATCCCAGAGTAAACAACGTCCATGGCTCGTCAAAGCCGACGAGCCAGAACCTGCAGTCATTCATGAAAAGGATGACCCTCCTTATGGCCTCTCTCGTCTCCCCTCTCGCGAGACGCTCACTTTGAAGCGCGGCGATCTCATCCCTGAACAGGGTGAAGAAGGCGCTGTCATTGAAGAAATCACAGTGACAACTGACGCTCCTAAACAACCGCAAAACGTGAGCCAGTATGAAGACCATGTCCATGATCATCAACAAGATCCTCAAGAGCCCCTTCAAGCCATTGAGCTCATTCCGTATAAACATCAAGTTGGTGGTCACACCACCCTCTGGCGATTCTCTCGAAGGGCCGTCTGTAAGCAACTCAACAATAGGGAAAATGAGTTTTACGAGACTATCGAGAGATACCACCGTGACCTGTTGCCTTTCCTTCCTCGGTATGTTCCTCCAATTGCATTTTTCCGTATTCGTCATTGTCGCCAGCCTCGAAAAAAGTGAGTTGAGAATATTACTAACATAATACAGCTATATCGGTGTGTTGAATGTCACTTTCCAGAAACAAGCTCGACGGAAGAGCACCTCCAAGAAGGACGAGGCCGCAGCGGCTGAGCGAAAGAAGGCCCAGGAAAAGCTTGAGGCTAGCCGACAAGAGTTGGAGCAGACTACAGAGCAGACTACAGAGCAGGATAACCTCAAACCCGAACGACCAACGGGCAGAATTATCAGCCAATCACTTTCTAGTAGCAACATCCCCGTACCGACGGTAACCTTCGACGACAACAGGCACATCCTGCCTCGGAATTTGCTCCAACCGATGTCATTGCCGAGAGAGTATCGGCGCAAGAGTATTTCGACGGCGACGGCATCAAATTCCATGGTTTCATCATCCGAAACATCTACCCGTCCACCTCTGGATGAGCGACCTAACAGTTGGGGTGCTACCATGGTCAACAAGAGATTGAGGAACGAGGTTTTCAATGACGCGTTTCTGAAGGAGCCGGTCAAAATTCATAGACACCGTCGGCCACATCAACGGTCCATTCCACGCCCAACCTTGCAACGTCTACTGCGATCCACCAACTCGGATCCTGCTTTGATCAAGAGCGACTCGCCATTTATCAATGTACATGAGGCTACGCCCGCTTACCAGGAGCGGAAAATTGCACACCAATACTCACACAGCGACCTTGGGCCTGGAATGGATGAGTATGTACAATCCGAGCCAGAACAGGCCCCTGAAGAATTGAAAGATGTGTCGGGAACAAGCGCTCCGGAACCGGAAACTCTCAAGGAAAATCCTGTCGCCGCTAAGAAGAAACGAAGGTACTCAGCTGGAGGACTGCGCCGGAAACCTCAAGATGTGAGAGAATCTAGAGGAGATTTGAAGTACTTCGAGGAGGCCGACGACGCCGGGTACAAAGGAGACAACGAGAACAAGTCCAAGCGACATTCGAGGACTTGCTCCACCGCAGAACGCAATCATCAACCGGAGGCGAATGGCGCTCAACAAGGCTCGCTCTACATCCAGCATCTGCGACCAGAAGATGAAAGCGCTATTGTTTCGACAGAGCCTACCCCGGCTCTTGAGGACGTTGCTCCAGAATTCACCAAGATTCCCCGACCAGTCAACCCAAAGGAGGCCAAAACTCAAAAGGATCGAGTTGAGTACTTCTTGCTCCTTGAAGATTTGACATCAGGAATGAAGAGACCTTGCATGATGGATCTCAAGATGGGAACGCGACAGTATGGCGTGGAAGCTACCCCGAAGAAGCAAAAGTCTCAGACGGAGAAGTGCCGAAACACAACATCAGCTGAGCTAGGGGTTCGAATCTGTGGCCTGCAGGTTTGGAATGTTGAGAAACAAACCTACGACTTCCAAGATAAGTACTATGGCCGCAAGTTGAAAGCCGGAGACGAATTCCAGGGCGCATTGCAAAAGTTCCTTTACAATGGTGTCGATCTGCATAGTATTCTCCGGCACATTCCAGTGGTGCTTAGGAAGCTGGGACAACTGGAACAGATTGTGAGCAAGCTGAACGGGTATCGCTTTTACGCAGCGAGCTTGCTCATGTTTTACGACGGCGATACATCCGAGGATACCGACTACGAAACCATGTACGAGTCGACTACGGACTGTGCAACCGATACGGAGGAAACATCACGAAAGAAGACGAAGAACAAGAGGGAGATTGATTTCAAGATTGCGGATTTTGCCAACAGTGTCACTCCTTTTGACAACATCCACGATAAGCCATGCCCCCCGCAACACCCTGATCAACCTGATGGTGGATTCCTCAAAGGCCTACGAAGCCTGAGAAGGTATTTCCTTCAGATTCAGAGAGACGTGAGACAGGAGCTAGGACTTGACCCATATGGCCGTTTCTCGAATCATACGGACTATGCAAGCGATCTTGATACTGAGAATGGAATGGCGAGTCTTTAGGTGACATCCTTGAAGGCGGTGGTGTACGTTTGAGACGGAAAGTCTGATACCCATTACTTTTTTTTTCACATTGGAAGGTTTTGAGAATTTTTGTCCTTTTTGGTGGAGTTTATGGCGTGGCACGATTTTGTCATTCTCGATCGACTTATCTCCCATTTTGGACTGCCACTCAGAGTTCAGAGGGACTCGTTCCTAGGGAGATATGAAACTGGGACGAAGCAACAAGGGTGGAAGCACCAGGATTTATGTCTAATGACATGCTCACTTCATCTCAAAACATACCCTGCATCGGTTATGGCGCAACAGCAAACAGGAAAGGAGGGCGGAGCTGGAGTTTGAAAAGCTCAATTTTGCTGTCAACTTTTGTTTTCATCTGGACTTGATTCGATGGTTTGGATTGGAAGGGGGAAATGAAACAGCAGCGACCCTTCTGAGATGTGGTTTTTGAAACTCGGTTTATGCGGAATCGGGCGGTGTTAGGGGACGGGAACCGAAAATCAGAATGATGGTCTTTTTTCATTGCGATTTGCTCTTATTTTACGGCAGTGAGATGGGCATGGCTTGATGGTCTGGGAAAGGTAGCTCTTAGACGTTAGAGAAAATGCAACCTAAAAGGCTTGTTAGTCCAGTTCAATGGCTCTTTGGGGACTCTGCGTGTCAATGTAATTATGAATAACGAAATATGTGACATCTGCATACTCGCCAGCTAAATCATGGAGTGGGATTATGAGGAACTTGCTTGTGGAGCTTGACTAAAGAGGTTTTGAGGGATGCAGTCATGCGCATTAGTGATCAATGTTGGCAAGATGTTGTTGGCTGTCTCATTTACTACATAAATATATCGAACTCCACCACTCATTCACTCATTTTGAATACCTAGGCAACATCTCATCTCATAATCATGGGCTCCATCATATCGACCATTCAATCGACCACTTCAGCTATATCCGCTGGCCTTAAAGCCATCCTATCATTACGCTCACAATATTCCTCGCTTCTCGCCCGTGCGTCGTCAGACCCAGGCCTGCCCGTCCCAACACCCACAGTCTCATACTGGCTTGACGATCCGCCCTTCCCCGCTCTGTGCGACATCCAAGATGACCAACTACCAGAGGAAGCAGACATGGTCATCATAGGCAGCGGCATCACTGCAGCGGCGGTGGCAAAGACGCTGCTGGAGCTGTCCAAGTCCAAACTAAGGGTTGTAGTCTGTGAGGCGAGGCAGCTGTGCAGCGGTGCAACAGGTAGGAATGGCGGACATATCAAGAGTGCCCCGTATGATGAATTTGCTATGCATCGCGTGAAGCTAGGACCTGAAGTTGCGAGGCGGTTGGTGAGGTTCAAGAGGAGGCATCTGGAGATGATGAAGCAGGTCGGAGAGAAGGTGCAGGCTGGGGAGGTGAGGGAGGTAGAGACGGTGGATGTGTTTCTTGAGAAAGAGGATTTTGATAAGGCTAAGAAGCAGGTTGGCGAGATGCGAGAGTGGATGCCTGAGGAGGAGTGTAAAGTGTGGGAGGCTGAGGAAGCGAGAAACGAGGTGAGTTGTCTTGGGCTTCCTCTGGAGAGACGAGTTGCTGATGAGTGTAGTTTGGCGTCAATTCTCTTGTTGTCGGCGCCTTGTCTTATTCAGCTGGTGCACTGTGGCCATTTCGTCTTGTGAAGGGCGTATGGAACGATTTACTTGAGCGATTCCCAAACTTGAGTATCAACACCAGCACACCCGTCGAGAGCATATCCCAAGTCTCGGATTCATCTTACACAGTCAAGACGACTCGCGGAACACTCAAGGCTAGACACGTAATCCACACCACGAACGCCTACTCTGGACACCTCATCCCCTCACTTCGAGGCTCCCTCGTCGGCTCCCTGGCACATATGAGCGCTCAACGTCCCGGGGCTGCGTTCCCATCTTCACACGGCGGACGCTCATGGTCCATAATCTACAGCCCGGGCTTCGACTACGTGACGCAGCGACCGGATGGGCCAGACGGCATGCCTGGAGACTTGATGATCGGAGGAGGTTTCTTCCGAAGTCGCGAGCAGGGCCTGGATCAGATAGGAATATGGGACGATAGCCAGACGCACGCTCTGCCCCTGATGCACGTCCGAGGGACTATGCCAACTGTGTTTGAGCCGCGATGGGGAGAGGGTAGCAGGATGGTCAAGTCCTGGACTGGGATCATAGGCTTCACAGGAGATCTTATGCCTTTTGTTGGTCGAGTGCCTGGGTCTCAGCGGCGGGAGGAGTCGGGGGAGTGGGTTGCGGCTGGGTTTAACGGCGAGGGAATGGTGTGGGCTTGGCTTTGCGGGACGGCGTTGGCGGTTATGGTGCTTGGGATGGATAAGGAGGATCTTGAGGAGGGCGTTGGAAGGCCGGGAGGGAGGTTGGATGAGTGGTTTCCTGGGGATGTGTTGGGGTTTGATGGGAGGAGGTTAAGGAGGGCGGATATAGCCAACCTGGCTGATTCTTTCGACTATTAGGTTTTATAAGTTTATAGCAAGTACCTTATTATCTAGGTAAGGTATGTAGGTTATAGTTTACCTAAGGTTAGGTTCAGCCGTTGGCAACTGTCTGCCAGTTTCAGGCGGGTCACGCATCACCACTTTTCATCTTACGCGTGGTATCAACGCCTCTCTTCTCCTTACATTCAACAAGCCGCACTTTTCTCTTCCTTTAAAACTTGTATCCTCCCTCTCCCACTTACGTGTTGCTGCTTCCATCCTTTTTGTTACCCATCTGTTCGCATCTGTTTCTCCATCGCCATGTCACTCATCAACACAATGCCCCAAGAGCGCATCGACTCATGGAGGCAGCGCGTTCCAAGCCGTCTCGAGCGTCGAGATCCTTTTGAAGGCGATGGGTTTGATGAGCGCCCTTCCACACGTCTCGTAAGTCTTCCTCCTCGTAACTCTCATTGTCTCAAGCTGATATGGCAGACCTTTCGTGATACATCCCCTCCAGCGCATCGCCCTTCTACGCGCCTGAGCTTCCTCCGCTCTGCCACGCCTCTCTTTAGACGCCCTTCTACCTCGTCCAGTTCCAGCATGATGGGGCGGCGCACTGAGGGGAAACGTAGGGGTCTGCTTAGTTTTCTCAGTCGGAAGCGGAAGCGAAAGGAGCCAGAAGTCGAGGTGCCGCGCGAGCCTGTTCGCTTGAATTTCTTGTTTGTAGGGAGCAAGGCCGCTGGCCAGACGTCATTGCTATTGTAAGACTTGTCGTGGGTGTGCTGGTTTATATACTGATTGCTTATAGTCGATCCCGCTACGGTTACTTTCCTGATGTAAGTAAAGAATCTCCTAAGTGAATACATAGAGCTGACGCCTCATAGTCTGAAGTTTTTGCACGTCCTCTGTATGAGACTTATGTCAACGAGCGTGTCTACGACAACCAGCCTGTGCGTCTTGAGATGTAGGACACCTCGGGCGTACCGGACCTGAACACTGTCAAGAAACTGACCTACATCGAATGGGATGCTGTATTCCTCTGCTTTGACATTTCGGACAAGATATCCATGTACACAATCATCCAATGGGTGAGTCTGGATTTATCTTTGACGTTGTGAATATGGTTAACAAAAGCAGTGGCATCACGCTTGTGACCAAGGATTCGTCAAGTCTGGGACCTTTGAGCCCCTGTTGTATCTCATCGGCCTCAAGAAGGATCTGCGCGATCAATGCTTTTTGGAGGATCATCACACGGGTTCTGCGCATTCACCCTCGGGCTTGTTGGTATATCCCACTTGCTGCATCTGTCCTTCAGAAGTGAGTGTGAATATCTCGAGGTTATGACTGAAGTGGCTGACTTGCGACAGGCTACTTGGCACGCAAAGCGAATCGGGGCACATAAATACATCGAGTGCTCTGCTGCTACCGGCGAGCGGATGAAGGAGGTCATTGATGAGTCTGGGAAAGAGGCGATGAAACGAGCTGTTGGAGGAGAGTGGCCTGAGGAAGTTGTGTCCAAGAAAAAACGCAGGTTCTTCTGAGAGATGATCTATTGCTGATGCTTGACTTTGTAGGTGGACCTTTTCTCAGGGCCTCTTGGGGAGGGATGTGGAAGTTGATTGAATGGTGTTGATGCGAAGTGGAATATCAGTTAACAAAGAGGGTTTTTAGTCCTTTCTTAGAAAATCCTTGTGCATGAGCATTGTGAGACCTTGGATCTGAAGACGATTGTGGTTATAGACAAGAATGACTATGCGAATATAATAAATTGTGACTTTTGGGTATAATGCAGGGTAACTTGTAACCATTGTGTAAGTGTATTTAGCCAGTTAAAGTTGGCTGACCCTGGTATTGTGGCCCGTGCCGAGCAGCAACAACCCACTTTAGACTTCATTGATGCAAGGTACAATATCTCCTCTATCACGCTGTCGTGATACTTCATTATTTCACCCAGACAATGTGCGGTAACCTTCAATAGCACACATTCACTGGCACGAATGGAATTACAATTAGGGAAACAAGTTTTCGTTTCTCTATGAATTCTCACCTCTTGGACCGCGCTTCCTTCTTGAACACAACACCTGGCCTTGACAACCGTATAAGTCTGCATATACGACAAGGCTTCATCATCCTCACAACATGGCGATGATACTTCTCCTGGCCGCTATTGGCGGAACTGCCCTTGGTGCTGCTACCGTCACTTGGGTAGCTTTCCAGAAATCAGTCGTCTTTCACCTCACCTATCTGTTCTTCGCTATCGGATTTCTCATCTTTCTCACTGTAAGCTTCTCCTTCTCCTCATCAGACATGACACTAACAAAGAACCAAGACTCGTCACGCTCAGCTTGTCAACCACCGCCGCGCAACAAAGATCAGCAAGCAAGCTTCTCTCAACGATCGTCGTCGCTCCGAGGACTACTATCTCTTCGTCCTCGGCTCTGGTGGACACACCAAGGAGATGCTCATGATGATGGACGACGGCTTCTGCAACTTTGACAACTTCCACCGTCGCTACCTCATCTCCTCTGGTGACACCATGTCTGCGAACCATCTCTCAGACTACGAAGCCGAACTCAAGGTCTTGTGCGCTGCGCAGGGCAAGGCGCCCGGAACTCATGACACCTACGTCGTCACTCGCGCACGCCGTGTTCATCAGTCGATCTGGTCGACCCCTTTCACGGCTCTTCTCAGCATTCTCGACATCTTTCCAGCTCTTCTGACACCTCCTGCTAATGCTACCAGCCCCAAACCCAAGTATCCGACTTGTGTCTTCTCCAACGGACCTGCGACTGGGTTCTTTGTCGGCGTGGCGGTTCACCTGCTCAAGATGTGCTATCTCGTGCCTGAGACCTCGATGAAGTTCGTCTACATCGAGTCCTGGGCTCGTATCACGACTCTGAGCCTCACCGGCAAGCTCTTCTACTATACCGGCATTGCAGACGTTTTGATGGTTCAGCACGAGCAAGTCGCCGCAAAGTATGGGGTTCAGAACTGCGGCGAGATGGTGTTCAATGCGCGACGACCGGATATTTGAATGGAGGGGATCCGATCCAAGTGTCGTCTTGGAACATGCGCGGTTGTGGTTCTGCTTCTGGTTTCTAGTACATAGACAATAATGTTTACAGGGTTTGTGTACATGACGGGTATCATCCGCCGTTCGTGACGTGACATCAAGGTTAAGGCGACTTCGTGCCCTCTGTAGCTTCGGCCTCTGCTTCGGCGTCTTCTGGGACGCTGCCCTCCTCCTCCTCCAGTCCAAAGCTCTCGACGTCCTCGTTGCGCTGCGACTCTTGTCGCTCCGTCTCCTTGCCGGCCCAAATCTTCCAGTTCTCGAACTCGCGGTCCTCGAGGTCGTGGGCCACGTCGATGCGGGTCTTGCCAAAGTAGGCGCCAACGTGCTTGGCCTCCTCGAGGGCCACACGCTTCTCAACCTCTTCCTCCTGGCGGAGACGGTAGAATTCACGGCGCGTCACGTCATAGGCCTTGCGCTTGCCCATTTCCTCATTCAGTATGAGCCACCTCTGGCGCTGCACGACACTGAGCCAATAGTTAGCTTGCTATATGTCAGACACCACCAACTAGAAAGACTTGCCATTCACCCGACAGAGGGATGTTGGGTTGCCTCAGACCCTTGCTCCAATCGCAGTGCTGGTAGTCCTTTCCGTCCGACTCGAGAATGACACGAGGTCTTGCCAGCTCCCAAGGGTGATCTTTGTAGAATGTCGCTCGTAGTTTATCTTCGAGGTAGGTTATCCTTTGGGGTCGGAAGATGTTCTTGGGCTTGGTGGCTTTCTTGTTCGGGAGTTGGTGTCGGGGGGCGATGTTTCGGACGATGGTCTCGGCAGGAGGGACCGTCTGCATAATCTCATACCATGGCGGCGTGGAGATGGTTTGGTTGCCGAAGAGCTTGTGGTTGAGCTCTTCAGATACGGTATGTAGGACCCTTGCGGGCCGGATCTGTCTGCCTCCCATGGCCAATTATCTGGTGCCAGTTAGCAGCTGTAACGGCAATATGCATTACAGAAGGTGAGGAAACTTACTCTGTCAATTGGCGCTCTGAATGGGAGTGTATATCACGCTGTCCCTCCAAATGTCGTGGTGTTGTAGTGGAAATTTTGGAGATCGGTAAATCTTAACGCCGACGGTGCGGGAGGCCGGGTACGCCTGTAGCTTGGCGCGAATTGCCCCCCGATTTGTTGGAGGGAGGGACCTGGGCTAGCAAAAAACCATCTCGAAAAAAAGGTCCCACTTACAAGAACAAGCCAACTCGCGCTGCTGCTAGCTCTTGCTGAGAGAGATTGCCGATTTGATTTCTTTCTCAGCGCCCTCTATCCTCTATTATCCTCCTTGTACTTGGTATTCTATCCCAATTGCTCCGGCTACGCAGTAGAGGTCGCAGCATCATGAGGAGGAGCTCATGAAAGTCTCTAGTCGAATAGACGGCTTCCTCTGTGCGGTGCTTTCGAACCGACCGTCGGCCAGTTTTGGGGCTGCGACCGCGAGGAGGAGCCTCTGCAGTGCGAGAGATGCCGGAAAAGAGACACATAGGAAAAGGACGAGCCCGACTTCGCACCCCGAGTGTTCGAGGAGTTCGTTATGGCTTCTCTCGACCTTTATGCCTACGGCAGAGACTCGACGGGCATTGCCTATCCTCCGACCCCGAAATGCCTCGAGCAGTTATAGCACCTCCGCCACCGCCGCCTCATCGGGATCCTCGTCAGGTCAGCGATTTCACTCCGCGCACGCACAGGATCCACGACACCTCATGTCCTTTGTTCCCCAGCAAGATTCGGGGACTGCGGAAGAGCACCTCGAGTTCTATCGAGACCCTTACCGAAATGGCTACGCTCAACCAGATGGCCAGAAGCTACAGGTCTCGGAAAACAGACGGGACGTTGAGTATCCAACGGCGGAGGAAACTTTCAAGACCAACGACAAGACGAGAAAATTGATCATCAAGCTGTGTACCGCCATCTCATACAGACTTCGCCATCCGCATCGAACATCTCTCGATCCGATATATAATCTCTACCTTCAGCTGCCCGAACCGAGAATGCTACATCTTACATGGCATTGGCGAGATAGGTTACTCAAAGTCATGGGCATGCCACCGAAGCGAAACTCCGAGTCGATGCTGCGTTATTTCGCGCTGGTCGCTGACGTCAAGAATGCGGGATTGACGTTGCGGCGGACGCACTGGAACTTTGCTCTGGTTTTTGCTACCAAGTATGTGTCGCACGTAACTTATACTGAGATGGAGAGTGCTCTACGGTTATGGAGAGAGATGGAAAGGGTGGCCAAGATCAAGGGAAACGAAGTCACATTCAACATCTTATTTGACGTGGCAAGCAAAGTCGGCAATTTTGTTCTCGCCGACATGTGCTACAAAGAGATGGAGAACCGGGGCCTTGAATACAACCGGTATCATCATGTTAGTCTGATACACTATTTCGGCCTCAAGATGGACTCAGCGGGGATCCGGGCCGCTTACAAGGACATGGTAGAGGCCGGTGAGATGGTTGACACCATTACGCTTAACTGCGCAATATCAGGCCTTTTGCGATGTGGCGAGGAGTCAGCGGCCGAAGAGACATACCAGAGGATGAAAAACGGTCATGCAATGGCACCTAAGATCCCGGATAGGGACTATGGGATGGGTCGGGTCATTACCAAGGTGCTGATGATGTTCACCAAAGTTGGTAAGCAACATCCCGAGCTTCAAAAACCGCTGCAGAAGCAAATCGAGCTCGAGCCGAACCTTCATACCTACAAGCTCTTTGTTGATCACTACGCTGTCCGGGTTGGGGATCTGGCCAAGGTTGCACAATATCTTGATGAAATGAAGTTTCTCAAGATTCCAATTCATGCAACGATCTTCCTGGCTCTTTTCAAAGGCTTCTATTCCCATGGCGGCTTTTCTAGCTCAGAGTGGAGTGAACAGCGCCTTGAGGGAGTTTTGAAAGCTCTATACCAAGCGAAAGACGAGGGCGTGAGAAATTTCCGCATCGACAGGTGGGTGGTCATCTGGGCTATGCGAGCAGCCAAGAAGTGCTCCGACAACAATGCCGTTGTCCAAGTATACGATGAGATGGCCAAGCGCTGGGATATTCCGCAGGACCGACAGCCATTTATGCAGTCCATGCTCCAAAACATTCTCAACGGCGGAGATATGAAGTCGTCGACGGGTCAATGGGAAGGCCCGTCGCATCGAAGATATAAGAAAGACGGAACGCAATTATGATGTAAAAGTAAATATGTACCAACATGTACACTACGCAAAATAGATAATACCCCAAGGCTAGAGTTCTGTATATGAGAAGATCCGGTTGGCCGGGATTTGCACATGAACTGCAGCTGTCTAAAATGCAATTGGCACGCCGCGCAAAGAATGAGGCGTAGCTGATGGTTCAACAAATGAAATGATCGAGCCAAGGGTCGAGAATGACTGATGTATTCGGTTATGTACACCACAATCCACCTCCAGCCTCCTTGATCTTTTTAACAAGCAACATGCCCAACAACCCGCTAGCGACGAATTTACTGGGGCTTGTAGGTCTGCCAGACTGCGCAGTGAGTTAGCATCCATATTGAAAGTCGGGAGACACCGGGAGAGAAACCACGCACCAGCAATGCCGAAGGGAGCGAAGAAGCCAGTGGCCATGAAGGTCCAGTATCCGAGACCGAACCACTTGCTGCGGGGGTTGAAGGGGATGTTGCTGTAGGCGCCCTCGGGGTAGTGGTAGGGCGAGGACATGCGAGCGCGGGTGGTCTGGAAACCTCGCTTGGTGACCAGAGAGGTCGTGGTACGGGTAGCGGCGCGGGAGAGCATCTGCGGAGTGAGGAGAGGGTCAATTCGGTTCGCAAAAGTCGAGAGAGTAACGTCGAGCAGCTCAATGGCTCGAGAACGAGTTGCGTGGACGTACCTTGAGTGGAGATTGGCGATGGAAGCTTGGGTATGTGTCAGTGATGATAGCATCCGAGGTCAGAGATGGTGGTCTGAGGTTTGGGAGCAAAACGCTAATAAGTCACGTGCGTCAGCAGCTGATTGGCAATGCTGACAGCCTCCGAGAGTGACGTCGGCCCCAGCCGTGTTCTTCCCTTCCAGAGATCTCACCGCCCGCAGCTTGTTGCCAGGGGATTTTTTCTGCCGCCCAGCCCACTTTCCTGTCAACCAACTTTTTTTACGCCCAGGCCCGTGTCCTACGAATTAGGACGATCGATCGATTGCTTGTTTTACGGGACGATTAAAGTTGCCATCTTCGAGCAGGATCTTTTCGCGATAACTTACTTTTCATTTCGCGCATTGTCCTCTCAAACGGATTTTTACAACGCGACTTTTCAACTCTGCTTCTTGCTGCAAGCTCCGATCGCGACGACTTTTTCCTGGAGCTAGCGATCGAGCCCCCATCGCGGGTAAAACATCGCCAACATGGATGAGATGTTTGATGTGTTTGAGGGCAAGGTGGAGGCCCCGAGTGCGAGCGAAGACGAAAATGTGTCGCAGAAGAGTCGCAAGGTCGACAAGACGAAGAAGAGAAAGGCCAACGCGATAAATGGCGAGAACGGTGATGCTGGTAAGGCGGCTGCCGACGACGTGGACATGGACAAGGACAACACTACCGAGATCTCAAAGGATGAAGCCTCTTCTGACGACGACGAATCTGCCTCGGATAGCCCCAGCCAGCAGGATAACAAGAGGAGGAAGAAGGAGGACGGCGTTGGTCCCGTCATAACAGATACTTTTCAGACAGCCGAGTCAAGAGAGGTTGCTGGCGCAACGACCTTCTTGCCCCAGGACGCATCTCTCGTCTTGTCGCACAACATTCAGCATCAGGTTGCTCTGCCTCCGGACCTAGACTACGAATACGTCCCTCTTTCCGAGCACAAGGCCCCCGATGAGCCGGCGAGAACATGGAATTTCAAGCTCGATCCTTTCCAGAGTCTTTCCGTGGCGTCGATTGAGCGAGAGGAGAGTGTGCTCGTGTCTGCGCATACTTCTGCCGGAAAGACGGTTGTGGCAGAGTATGCCGTCGCACAGTGCTTGAAGCGCAACCAAAGGGTCATCTACACAAGTCCCATCAAGGCTCTAAGTAACCAAAAGTACCGAGATTTCGAGGCCATTTTTGGAGATGTTGGTCTCATGACTGGTGACGTTACTATCAACCCCACAGCGAGTTGCCTCGTCATGACGACTGAGATTTTGCGATCCATGTTGTATCGAGGTTCGGAGATTATGCGAGAAGTTGCATGGGTCATTTTTGACGAGATTCACTACATGCGAGACAAGATAAGAGGTGTCGTTTGGGAGGAGACCATTATCATGCTTCCTGACAAGGTCCGATATGTCTTCTTGTCGGCTACTATTCCCAACGCCTTCCAATTTGCCGAGTGGATTGCCAAAATTCATCACCAGGCGTGCCACGTTGTTTACACCGATTTCCGACCAACTCCTCTCCAGAACTACTTCTTCCCCGCCGGCGGTAATGGTGCCAGGCTCATTGTCGATGAGAAGAGCAACTTCAACGAACAAAACTTCAACTTGGTTATGCAGGAGGTTGAGGAGAAGAAGGGCGCCGATCCTAACGACCCCAACGCTCAGCGAAAAGGAAAGGGCAAGAATAAGAAGACTAACAAGGGAGGCGCCGACAGTGGTTCCGATATCGCCAAGATCATCCGAATGACTATCAAGAAGAAGTTCAACCCAGTTATCGTCTTCAACTTCAGCAAGCGAGAGTGCGAGAACATGGCCATGAACATTTCGTCACTCAGCTTCAACGATGACTCGGAGAAGGCCATGGTTCGCAAGGTCTTCCACAGCGCTATTGAGAACTTGGCCGAGCAGGACAGGGAGCTTCCTCAGATTATCAACTTGCTGCCTTTGTTGGAGAGGGGTATTGGTGTGCATCACTCAGGTCTACTCCCTATCCTCAAGGAAACCATCGAAATTCTTTTCCAGGAGTCTCTCATCAAGGTTCTCTTTGCGACCGAGACCTTCTCTATCGGTCTCAACATGCCTGCCAAGACTGTTGTTTTCACCCAAGTCACCAAGTGGGATGGTGTCAAGAGACGACCGCTTACTTCATCCGAGTACATTCAGATGGCTGGACGTGCCGGTCGTCGTGGTCTGGATGCTCGTGGTATTGTCATCATGATGATCGATGACAAGCTTGAGCCTGACACCGCCAAGGAGATTGTTACCGGCCACCAGGATCGACTCAACTCAGCTTTCTATCTCGGCTACAACATGATTCTCAACCTGCTCCGTATCGAAGCCATCTCGCCCGAGTTTATGCTGGAGCGATGCTTCCACCAGTTCCAGAACGCTGCCAGCGTCCCGGCTTTGGAGAAGGAGTTGATGTCATTGCAACAGTCGCGCGACACCACCAGCATCGCAGATGAGGCCACTGTCAAGGACTACTACCAAATTCGACAGCAGCTCAGCTCTTACACCAAGGATATGCGAACTGTGATTCAGCACCCCAACTACAGCATCTCTTACCTCCAGCCAGGCCGCCTGGTGCAGATCTACAACCCCAAGGATGAGAACGAGACTATTGCTGGAAACGGCACCGACTTTGGCTGGGGTGTTATTGTCAACCAGACCGCTCGTCGACCCCCCAAGATGGGTGAGCCTGAGTACATGCCTCAGGAAGCACACGTCATTGACGTTCTCCTTCCCATCTCGAGGTCGAGCGCAGAATTCTCCCCAGGTCAGCCTGCCGAGGAGATGCCTCCTGGTATCAAGCCCATCAGCGATGACGACGACGTCAAATTTGCAGTTGTGCCATGCCTCTTGACTTGCATCAAGGCCATCAGCCAAATTCGACTCTTCATGCCTAAAGAAGGTTTGAAGTCGGACAACGATAAGGAGACGCTCACCAAGTCTCTTATGGAGGTCAAGCGTCGTTTTCCCGACGGTCTGCCTGTTCTGGATCCCATTGAGAACATGGAAATCACAGATGATTCATTCAAGAAGCTGTTGAGAAAGATTGAGGTTCTTGAGTCCAGACTTTTGGCAAACCCTCTGCATCTCTCTCCTCTTCTCCCATCGCTATGGGATCAGTACCATGCGAAGGTCAAGCTTACTGAGAAGGTCAAGGAGACGAAGAAGGCCATCGCCAAGGCGTACAGCATCGCTCAGATGGACGAGCTTAAGTCACGCAAGCGTGTTCTTCGCCGTCTTGGTTTCATCAACGATGCTGAAGTCGTCCAACTCAAGGCCCGTGTCGCTTGTGAGATTTCTTCCACAGAAGGTCACGAGCTGCTCCTTTCCGAGTTGCTGTTTGACCGATTCTTTAACGAACTCACCCCCGAAATGTGCGCCGCGGTTATGAGCTGCTTCATCTTTGATGAAAAGGTTGAGGCCCCTGCGCTTAAGGAGGAGCTGCAAAAGCCCTACCGCGAAATCCAGGCCAAGGCACGAATTATCGCCAAGGTCAGCCAGGAGTGCAAGCTTGACGTCAACGAGGAGGAGTATGTGCAGAAGCTGAAGTGGCAGCTGATGGAGACGGTCTACACATGGGCCCAAGGACGTCCGTTTGTTGAAATTTGGTGAGTAAATACGCATGCACTTACAAGAAGATAACTTACTAACATGATTTAGCAAAATGACAAATGTGTACGAAGGCTCATTGATCCGTCTCTTCCGACGTCTGGAAGAGCTTCTGCGACAGATGGCCGAGGCCGCCAAGGTCATGGGTAACGAGGATTTGACCAAGAAGTTTGAGGACAGTTTGTCCAAGATCCGCAGGGACATTGTGGCCGCCCAGAGTCTGTACCTGTAAGGCTTCGTTAGATCTTACGGCTATACTGCTACAGATCGTTATACTGAAAAGGGGGATGTTATATGTATTGGACTGTACATTTTGCTATACCATCACCGGTTTGGTTTGGGAGTTTGGCGCGCGCTGGGAAAAGATATAGTCTGTTGTGTCAGGGTGTTGAGTTTCGGACCCGATATTGGGAATGGAATCTGTGCAAACCCGTACTGTTTCTTATAATTTGATAGAGCATTGTATGTAGAGTGCCGCTTGTAAAACGCCTAACACTATCCGTCCCATTACTGTTCGTGCTCTTACCGCAGGGGCATAATTTCACGACGCCATACAAACCAATCCGCTGATAACTCCATGAACCCAACACACTAAACACGCTGCGCCTTGTCGTATAGCACTACCAGAACCTGTTCTATGGGCTTTACTAAGGCCGATCCCCTGACAACTCCATGATGAAACCAATGCAAAGACTGAACACGACGCCGAAACCGACAAAAATTTGCCATCTCTTACTCCAGATTCCATCTTGACGCATGAGCCAGGCCAAACTCCCAAGTGGGAAGAAGAAGCCGACCATCATGGCCTTGAACAGTATTTCCAGCACAGATGCCATACCTGCATTTTCATCTTCCAAAGGATTTGACCCAGAAGGGATGCCCTCGGCGTTGTTATCGATCCAGGCATCTTCCATGTTGCGCAACGTATCAGGCGAGGGCATGGCATCTGGTGTAAAGCGCGCAGTGTGTATCGAAGTAAACTGCGTCCTGAGCGTCGCAATCTCAGAAGGCGAGAATCCAGACTGCAACAGCCGATCAAAGCCCCGTGGTCTTGGCCTCGTCGACGCCGCAGGCTTGGATCCGTCGCCGGTCGCATCCTTGGGCGGCTTGAGCGCCTCCTCCTCCTCCTTCTGCAGCTCCTCGCTCGTCAGCTCATCACCTATAGAGCAATTGACGTAGACTCGTGTGACATTCGCGCCCTCGACGGCTTTGCCCTTGCCCTTGGGATCGTCAGTGTCGCGCGGTGGCGGCGGGGGGAGCGGTTTGAGGACGGAGCTGAGGGCTGAGGCTTCGGGGAGGAGGCGGCCTTGGTGGATTAAACGTAGACGGTTGCGGGAGGCTAGGCGCGTGCGGAGGAGGTGCTTGAGGGCGAGGATGGTTGTTGTTTGTGGAGAGGGGATGTCAAGATCGAGGTCTGGCTGGGAGGTTGAGAAGCGGATGGTGAGATGGAGGGGAGGGTGTGAGGATGAGGCTTGAGAAGTCATGATGGCGGCATTGTTTGGACGATAGCAAGTGTATGTATCATAAAAAGAGTGAATAGAAACTGGAGAGTCGATTGCCCGTGCTGTTGTAATAGTAAATTTGACTTAGGCAGCAGAACACGGCGATGAAGTGAATGAAGCTGGATGAAAGGCACAGCGTTTCAGTGACGTGACATCCCTTGCCGACCTTCTGGAAGGACGGGATGCTCGACAGGGGTTACAGGACAAGGTTCCACTGGAGCGGGCCCATCGTCAGTGCATGAGCCTCTAAAGATCCCCCACCGCCCGGCAGAAACGCCAAAGTGTGGAATAAACAATGATCAACATTCCTGAACTTGTTTTTCAGGTACATCAACAACCACGCTCTACACTACCCTTTGGCCTCTTTTAAAACCTCCATTCGACTTCTTCTCTTCTTATGATACGGCGATGGTTGTGGAATGATGCCGCGCCTGCGAGGGACCAAATACCTGACCTGCTTTTACTGCGGCAAGCGGTCCAACACCAAATATGACGGCATCACACGCCGGTTTTTATGTCTGTTTTGTGATGCGACAAACTACCTTGATGAGGTATGGGAACCATATCACTTCTCTGATGATTTAACTAATCAGAAGTATAGAATGGGGAGATTACAGATCCCCCCGTAGCCACAGAGCGTGAAGCTCCCGCAACGCAATACGCAGTCCCCCGACAGTCTCCTCCCTTGTCTCCAAAAGACAGCATCTTCTGCGCAACATGTCTCAAGAACCAGCGACTATTTACATCTTGTCTCGCCCAGTACCTACCCGACGACCCCAATCATCCTGAATATCCCGAGCTCGAGCGCAACTACTACCGCTATCGAAAAGGACTGGAGGAACGGTATCCCCAAGTCTGCAATGAATGCGCCGAGAGAGTCGATGGTCAGATTAGGCGAGCGGGATACACGGCCAAGACGGACCATCTTCGACGGATGATGGAGAAGAGTCGAGGAAGGAAGAGCGCCCCTGAAAAGACGAGTGCTCTAGACTGGGCCGACAGCTTGGGCAGGGGACTGTGGTGGGGAGGCTTGGTGATGCAGATGCTATGGCATCTCAGTGCAATTACATTTGCGCTACAGCATCAAGACGTGGGGATGTACGATCCGGATGATATGAGTTGGCCAACACTGGCTGTGACTGGACTCGCCTGGGCTGTCGCATTCCTCCCTTCGGCGGATACCCTGATCAAAGCTGCGGTTGCGGCAAGCATATTGTCGGCGTGGTGGAACCCTCAGTTTGTGCAGGTCAGCCGTGGCTTCACGAGGCATCTACTGGGCTTTACGCAATGGTATTCTTTCCAGGGGCTGATCGTCTTTTTCCGCTTCCTGTTCCGCCGCGTACTCGAGATGGACGGCGGCCAGGCGCAATCACGGAATGCTCAGCTTAGCGCTCATGTTGTTATGTCCATTGTTATGATCATGGTAAGTTGCTTTGCGGAAAAAATGAGAAATCAACTAACAGACTTAGATATACTCTTCTGCGCAACGATCAATCAAAGTTGATACCACACCCCTTTTCGGCCCCTCCAACACAAAAATCTCGCCGAAACAGCCCAAGATCACCCGAAGTAAAAGGGAGGAGCCCAAGACGTTTTCAGATCTGTTGAACGAGGCTCTGGACTCCCCTTCGCCGACGCCCGAGATTGACAGGACCGGCAAATCGCCTATTAACTCTTGGTCACCGCCACCGTACTCACCGATGAACCCATTGAGGGCTCCAGATAATCGCGCCCAGTTCAGTGATCTCAACATCACCCCTCAGAAGACACAGGCAGTACAAGATTCGGATGAAATGGACTGGACCCCTACTGAGTCTCAGTCTCAGCCTCGATCACAGTACCGAGCCTTTCAAAACTCGCCGATATCCAATGGCCCCAGAAGACCTTTTGGCGAGGCGCCGGTGAGCACTACACAGAGTCCATTTTGGTACAAAGTCCCTGCAGCGCCAACCAACCCATCACAACGTCTGCGAAACCCACCAAATGCGCCCGTTTTGAGGAGCAAGCCTGTGGAACAGGAAAGCATATTCTTCCGAGGCGCGGCTAAACCCCGAGATGGAGCTGAAAGTGACGAGCGTGAAGTTACATTCAAGCCGCCGAGTTTCTTTGCTCCTCAACAAAGTAATGACGAAGCTAATGGTCTGGCGGATTTGCTGAGTCAGAGCTTCACCCTGGGTAAGGAGCAAGATCAATCTGTCGAATCTCCAGGACGTTCGTCAGGACGGACTTTTAACGCACATGGTTCTCCTGACAAGACCCCATGGGATAAACTCGGTGTCGAGTTTATGGCCCTGGCTGCCCTGCTTGTCATATGGGGTCTCACTACCGCAGTTTCGATGCCCTTCGGCCGAGAGGTGCAACTGGCATTGCTTTCTGCTGCAGGGACTATAGCATTGCGTGTAACAGGTGAAGCAAGCCGAGAAACAAAGGAAGAACGAGTTCCTACTACAGTGACCTACGTCGGCTCGATGCTAAGCGTCACTGAGCTGGCAGCTGTCTGTTGGCTCGGCTGGGAGGTCTGGCAGGGGAATGAAGACGTCGGAAAGTACGGCATCGGAATTTTGACTGCCATGCTTGGGCATCAGGTTTGGAGTTGTTCGGTTTGAGTTTTGGGCATGAATGACTTAGAGATGACTGGGAATGCTGCTTTTGACTGGATATATCCAAAGGCGTTGGATAAGGGATGAAGAAAAGCATATGTATACATGATTAGAGAATGAAGTAGGAGTTTGGGCGGTGGATCTTTTGCTTTGCTTGTCTTGCAAGTAAGACTTGGTGGTTGGTCGATATATAAGTGAAAGGACAATCAACTCCCTACCTTTATGGTGGCCCGAATACCTCACTACACTCTATTTCTGTGCGTAAAGCGGGAGGCATGTTGACAAGACAAAGTGTTGGCTAGGCGTCCAAGGAAATTCAGATACCTCTGTTTTTATAGTTATCTCTTATACGTAATTAAAGTAACTATTTTTAAGTATTTCTTATATTGTGTTATCTAGCAAGTGGCAAGATGAGCCTTATTGTGTTGAAGAAAAAACAGCTGTGTTATTCTTACTAGGCTGCCCTGATCTCGACTTATAAGGTATATTATATTAAAATTAACTATTTCTTAAAATAATTGTGAATAAATATCATTTATTGTTAAGCTTGCGTTGGTAATTGTTATATTAAATTAGTTTGTATGTGCTTTACTTACCTAGTAGTAAGTATTTTATACTACTTCCTTCTTTGCTGTACTGTTGCAGCTGTCATTTTCAGCTGCTATAGAACAGGGAGCCGCTTAGACTGAGCAGGAGTTGCACCTGCACCATTTCTTCACTTGTGATCTACTCTGTATTGATCTGGGAGTTTCGCGCCCTGTATACACGATCCTTCATCCTTTGCCGATGTTTCCAATCCTTGAGCGCTTCTTATCCTTATGGATAGATCTATTGCCTGACTGCATCCCCCATCTCTGGAGGTCGCATTTCCCTCGCATTTTCAAGCGCCTCCCCCTATCTCAATGTGATATCAGACCTCCCACGGATCAGCAGCGCAAGCGAAGTGCCGACGAATTCATCGAGTCTATCGATACAGAAGCCATATGCTCTTTAGCTTCCAAGCATAACGGCGGCTTGTCGTGCAGCATTAGGTGTCGTCGCCAAGGCAGTTTCAATGTCTGTTTCGTCCTTGACTTCTTTGATGGTACAACCCGGCTTGTCAGGCTTCCTATCGAGCCTGCGGTCTATGATGTGTGGGACAAGGTACGCAGTGAGGTGTGTACCATGTTGTAAGTTTCTAGCTATATCTTTCTTTCTAGTCTACCTGAGACTGACTTGGTGTATACATAGATATCTACAGGATCATACCAATATTCCCATCCCCCGGGTGTCGGCATATGGCCGTAGTCGACTCCGACGAGATAATTCAGCGCATCAACCATTCATGATCCTGGATTACGTTGATGGCCAGCCCCTGACTAAAAAGATGCTTTGCAATAGCTTAGAAGAACACCGGCGTTAGTTCCTTGGCGAACCCGTCGACATGTTCGCTCAACTGCGAGAGCTGGGGTTCTCCCAAGGAGGCTCACTGATGCCCAACGCGACGAC
The DNA here is from genome assembly GCA_013623665.1 of Fusarium sublunatum. NCBI lineage: Eukaryota > Fungi > Ascomycota > Sordariomycetes > Hypocreales > Nectriaceae > Fusarium > Fusarium sublunatum. Next base: position 10,858 of record JABFFF010000349.1, on the reverse strand, counting down.
AAGCACAATCTGGGCGCGATTACAGACCTTATTTTTTTCACGGGAAGAATGCTATATGCCTCATTCAATAGGTTTTAGATCCCAACCAAGAATCACCGGTGCCTTTTCAATGCGCAAGAATGAGCTCCAAGTCGATGGGTACGAAATTCCGCGCTTCAAAGCAATCACTGCGAAGGAGTTTTTCAGAGAGCAGCATCGTTTGCTTCGATGCATGTGGGAAATCCCTTGCCAAGAACTCGAGCGTGAAGAGGCTGAGCGCCTGGAGTTTGCACTTCATGCATTGAGTCCAGAGGTAGTCGAGAAGGCTTTGGAGTTAGATATTGAACCGTCTAACAAAGACTCGTTTTATCTATCGCACCCGGATCTCCGCACTGAAAACATTATGGTTAACGACGAGCTTCATATCCTCGGCATTATTGACTGGGAGTTCTCGGCTACAGTCCCACAGCACGCTTTCCTACCTCCTTCGTGGATTACTGGTCATGATGTTGGAGGGTCGATCGTTTCCAAAATCGACCTTTATTCCGAACTCATGAGCGTCCTGGCGTCAATGAAACACTTGTCGCCCATTCACTCGCAGCTTGCGCAGGAATGGGATTTCCGAGACAGCCTCGCATTACCAATGGCCTATATCTTTCTGGATCCATCCGACCTTGACTTGCTTTTCTACAGACGTATCTACCCCAAACTCTGCAATGAGCCTCGTGACAAGGTTGTCCCTGCTTTCTTCCAACGTTTCGAGAACAAGGAGTTGCAAGCGAACATTGAACGGCGACCACGCGCTTCCGAGTGGTACACTCAATATCTTAAGGACAGCAACCTTTTCGACGATGAGGCTGAATTAGAATGGCAACAGATGCGTGAGTGGGCTGCGAATACAGACAAAAAACTGCGGGATCTGCAGGACTGGAGTGACAAGACACGAGACGAGTTAATGCACTTGGATTATGAAAGAGCCAGACAACGGCGCTAACGACATTTTCACGATGTTACATATATGCAGCCTTCATACCAAGGCTACCGCTTCAGCTGCCTTTCTCTTGAACTTCATGGGTTGATTCGCCCTGGACAAAATCGCGCGCCTGGGTAAGTCATCTCAATAGGCACGTCGCCATCCCCAATGAACATGTCAAGCCGTGAGAAGCATTCAACTGGCAGATGATCAACTTTAGCCCTCAAGTTGGTGAGTATTGAAACACACATATTTTCCAGTTAACTGTTCATTTTATTCATTAGTCCTGTCGGGATCTTTGCCCGCGGGACACTATCTCGTGTTCTATATTATTCATTCATTCTCATCTCCTATCCCTCATAGGGCGTCTCGAAGGGTCGCTCAGCTTGGGGTGTGATGCGGGCAAGATGCCTTCGCTGGCCAGAGTGCCAGTCAAGGATGGCGGTGTGCTGAACAGATCGGTTGTCCCAGACGACAACAGTCTTTTCCTGCCACTTGACACGGGCGTGGAAGTCCGCGCCCCATGCGATGTGCTCATAGAGGAAGTTGAGGATGGCGTCAGACTCCTCCTTCTTGAGGCCTACGATGCTTCTGGTGACTGGGAAATGTGTTAGTTTCTTCTTTATGTGATTTTTGTTTTGAGTGACTTACACTGAGGGTTGACGAATAGTGACTTCTCACCAGTGACGGGGTGTGTTCGCACAATGGGGTGCTCGTTCACCACGGGCTCACGACGCTTAACACTACCCTTCTTGACGCTGGCGTTGACCTGCTCAATACCAGAATGTGTGGCCTTGAGGCCGTGAAGAAGCTTCTGAAAAGTTGGTGATAGACGGTTGTAGGCCTCTACGGTGTTGGCGAAGAGAGTGTCACCACCTGTGTCAGGGTTGTCCAGCACGTATAGGAATGTAGTACCAGGGGGCTGTTGCTCGTAGGTAATATCAGAGTGCCAGGCAACGGAGCTCACACGAGTCTTGAAGAAGTCTTCGTATGACTTGTCTCCAGCGCTGCGGTGGATGAGATGAATCTCTGGGTGGCCCTCAGGGGAGCCCGAGGTTGGGTGGATGTGGTGACGGCCAAAGTAGCCACCGAACTTGAGGGCATCTGGGATGGGGAGGTCGGCAAAGTCCTGGTTTCGGAAGGCGACGACCTTGCGCTCGGCGACATAGCGGGCAAGTTCGTCTTTACCAGCGTCGGAGAGGCTGCTTAGCTGGACGCCGTCGACCTCAGTACCGATGGTTGGGGTGAGGTGAGAGACCTTGGTGTCGGACTTGATGAGGTTGGGGAAGTTTGGGTCGGCGTCTTTGCCGTGGTCGTAGTGCTCAAAGGGCTCTAGGGGAGGGTAGACTTGTTCCGGGTTCCAAGTAGGGAGGTAGTTGGGATACTGAGGCAGGTTAGTATATATCACTATCTATATGCATACGACGGTATGTACCTTGGCGGCAGAGAACCCATTAACTCCCTTCTCCTCGTCCTCACGGCGGTAGGTAGTAGGAGACAACTCCTTGTAGACACCCTCGACATGGCCGGGGTAGAGCTTTAGCTTGTTGACATCGGTGACCAGGTTGGTCGCTGTCTCGACTGCTGCAGGAGCCATTGTGAAGGTGATAAGAAGCTTTTGAACACAAAACCTCTACTGTGAATTAATACAAGAAAGAGTATAGTCTATTCGAGAGGTAGACATAGCCTTTATATACATTCTCACTCGCATCACCGGCATCAACAACCCGATACTGGAGTGATGATACCATCAAACGCGGGGAAGTATGACTTGGCCGGGCTTACGTCTTTGATTGAAGAAGCAAATCATTGTACTCCGAGTCCGCGAACCGAGTTCATTGCGCAAATGTCGCATCTATTGCGTCGATCCAAAGCCATTTATTTGACTTGCTCACCTCGTACCCAAATCACGCAATGTTTTGAATCGCGTGCGAGCTTTAACATGACAATGCATACATGGGAGTTTCATCTATGACTCTGTAGATATCACGGAGTAGTAGTATAAGATTACGCCATTTCGAGTTCTGTGGTAGAGGGGCGGTGTTTGGCTGTCGTAATTTCTGGGGATGGGTCACGCCATGCGACAATGAAACAATCCCGAAAGAGGACCATCGGAGACTCGGATGTCGGTCTTGAATTCTAATTCATTTTCTTTTCCTCTTAGAATTAGTATTGGTGGCTGTGGTCTTATTTGTGATTGAATCTATTAGAGTTGTGGTTGTGTAGTAGAGTAGGAATCTATACTCATCGGGGAAAATATTCTATAGTAGATATCTCAACCCAATCTCAACTCCATACCCCATATCTAATAGCTTAAACTGCCGAGCTTAGCCAAGAACAAGCTAATTGCAGGAATAAATCTAGATATTGACTTGGATGGCTTCTCGGTCGGTCTTTCCAGCGATTGGCTCTATCGCTAGCACGCCATTCCTCTCATTGTGTCGAGATAGTTTTACCGTCCATGAAGTGGATTGGTAGTGGACAAAAACCATAGGATTATCAGGTCCTTTGTACCTATGTTTTCAAAGCTTTAAGTATAGCTACAGAAGATATGATCGCGCTTTTATCTCTTATACTACTAAAATATATAAACCATTATTAATACCTAATTCAGTAAAGTAAATTAAGCATAATATTAATCCAAGGCACTCCCGTCTTTCATGTCCCCCACGGGGTCGACCACCATCCACGTTTTTACGTTAATTCTTGTACCAATCGCAAGCTTTACAAATGTTTCTTGAAATCGAGTGGTACAGCCTTATCAGAGAGGCCCTATTGGCTTGTTCGGCCTACCTTGATGCTTCGTCGGCTCTTACAGGTCAATGCTTAGCATCTTGGCGATGATCCAGCCTCCCAAGCCATGTTGCGTAGTCTAGCATGGTTAGTTGCTCTTGCGAGGGTCTTATCTTCTTTTTCAAGGGTCGTAGTTTGCTCCTGAGGTCTCAACGGCTCCTGAAGCGGTTAGTTATGGCAAAGAAGCCCATGTTTGCCCAGACCTAAGGTGATTTTCGAGAACCATTGCGACATTGATAGACCCAGAGTCGCCAGAATTATGAGGTATTCGAGGTTGTATTGAGGCAAGGTCGAAGACAGTCGGGTCCGGGTCTAGTGATCGTGGTGTTGTTGATGGTCTTGGTAGGGAGGAGAGACTAGGTCTTTATAAACCAACCGACACATCCATCAATTTCAGGTCATCTTTTGACATCTCCGCGGCCCTACTTTCTTCTCTTCTTTCTCCGCGGAACTGAAACCTTCTAGAAGCTCTTAGTGTTACCCTCCACAATGGCTGGCGAGCAGTCTGGCCGAGCCGTCAAGGACGTCGATGTCCAAGACCGCTCTCAAGACAGCAGCGACGAGTCTGCTTCTTCCTCAATTGAACATCCCTTCTCTGATCCAAGTATTGCTGATCGCTGGCGCAAGATCTATGAAAAGGCCCAGTATGAGAACCGTCACCGGTTTGATCCCAGCTTTACTTGGACAGCCGAGGAGGAGAAGAAGCTAGTGAGAAAGGTACTGCACTACCGAGGATGACTTACACGCCCCCGTCATGCTTGCTCGAAAAGGAAATTCATTAGCTAACAGAACGACTTGTCTCGCCGCTATAGATCGACTTCCGCATCTGCCTCTGGGCTTGGGTCATGTTCTTGTCTCTGGACTTTCATCGTCGCAACATCAACCGTGCTATTTCCGATAACATGGTAAGCTTAAATTTTGGAACGCTACTAAAATCGAAGCTAATCATGCCTTGACAGTTGCCAGAAATAGGCATGAACACTAATGACTTTAACTACGGCCAAACTGTAAGTCGACACCTGCTTGTCCTGCTATACAGCGACTAATAGGAAATTATTTATAGATCTTTCTGGTTAGCTTTCTCTGTGCTGAGTTGCCCAGCGGATTGATCAGCAAGAAACTCGGTGCCGATAGATGGATTCCCTTCCTCATCTGCAGCTGGTCTCTTGTTGCAGGCTCACAGGCTGCGTTGCAGAGCAGAGGAGCCTATTTTGCCATTAAGTGTCTCTTGGGTCTTTTGATGGGTGGGTTTATCCCGTAAGAACTTCCAAGACATCATCTCTGAGTATAACAGGCCTCTAACAAATACAGTGATATCGTTCTCTGGCTCACCTACTTCTACAAATCAAATGAGCTACCTCTGAGACTGGCCTTTTTCTGGACTGCCCTTAGTACCAGCAACATCTTGGGGTCGCTCCTTGCCGCTGGTATTCTGCAGATGAGAGGTGTTGCCGGATGGGGAGGTTGGCGATGGTTGTGAGTACTCTAGCAATGTCATGGGCTCATGTAGCAAAGCTAACGCGGTTGACAGATTCCTTCTTGAAGCAATCGGTACCTTTATTGTAGGCCTCTTCTCATGGGTTCTGATGCCTCCTGGGCCATGCCAGACCAAGAACTGGTTCCGAGGCAAGGATGGCTGGTTCTCTGAGCGAGAGGAATATATCATGGTCAATCGACTCCTCCGCGATGACCCCAGCAAGGGTGACATGAACAACCGGTACGTTTCATTACTCAACTCAATCATCTTCTCGACATCGTTGGCTAACAACATGATAGACAAGCTGTCGGCCTCTCTAAGCTCTGGAAAGCCATCAAGGATTGGGAGCAGTGGCCTTTGTACATCATCGGTCTCATGGTCTACATCCCCCCTGCTCCTTTCAACACTTATCTCTCTTTCATCCTGCGCCAGATTGGTTTCTCTGTCTTCCACGCCAATCTCCTCGCTATCCCCTCGCAGTTCATGTATGCCGTCAACCTGATCATCATCACCTGGGTCTCTGAGCGCGTCAAAGAGCGAGGCATGCTGTCGTCTCTCTCCAACATCTGGATCTTCCCCTGGGTGCTCGCTCTTGTCGTGCTCCCAGGCGATATCTCCCCCTGGATTCGCTACGCCCTCATCACTGGTCTCTTGAGCTATCCTTACTGCCATGCTATTCTTGTGAGCTGGAATGCCAGGAACAGCAACAGTGTTCGTACGAGAGCGATCAGTGCCGCTTTGTACAATATGTTTGTGCAGTCTGGCAACATTGCCGCCTCCAACATCTTCCGCGAGGACGACCAGCCTTTGTACCGTCGTGGTAACAGGATCATTCTGGGCATCACATGTGTCAATATTGTCCTGTTCTACCTTGTCAAGGCCTTCTACATCTGGCGAAACAAGGTCCGCGACAGACAGTGGAATGCTCTGACTAAGCAGCAACAGCAGGATTATCTTCTCAACTCTACGGACGAGGGACAGCAGCGTCTAGACTTTCGATTTGCTCATTAGACAAAGGTGGTTAGATAGTCAATTGCATTGGCTGGGAGAGATAGATACTACTTGTACGATTGAACTTCATTTCATGGTTTGTTAGAAAAGTTAGCATAAATGCGAGAGATTTGCAGTGATCAAGCAAGGGTCTCGACCATTGAATCTCATATATCTGCGTCTTCATTCACTGAACTTGAGTTTGATAAGGTGATTATACAAAAGGTCTCGGGAGTACATATGACAGCGGCCTTGCTATCTCACTAGCTTCCCTGCCAAGGGAGACCAGGAGAGGCAGTCTCCTTCGGTGACTGAGGGGAGTCTTGGCGGGTCATGCTGGCGAAAACTCATAGCTGGCAGCAGGTAATTAAGCAATACAATAATATGGATTCATCTGGCTCATTGATTCTGTTTATAATTAGTCGCCGGCCAAGCCAAGGAGAGGCGCTCTTGTTGAACGCCGTGGTCACTCGGTTGAAGCCACTTCAGCATCACCACCAAGATTCGGTCACAACTAGCCTAAGCATCCAAGAGCAGTGGTTATGAGTCTTTGATGACAAAGCCCAGTAAGCTGGCTAAGTCAATGACATTGAAGGGGCGACTTCTGTCAGACACTTCGAGATCTGTAGCTTTAGATGAGGGTTACACGAGCGTTCCGGTACAAGGAGGCGAACATTCGAGAAGTAAAGAATGAACGATTCTGACAATAGAAGAAAATCTCTAAATCTTAAAGCTAGCAACTCTGGAAGGCTCCACAGACTACGTAGACGTCGCCGGATTTGTGCTGGATTCGGGGTTGGCGATGGGGGACTACATTCCGCAGTCGTTGAACTCAATATTGATCGCTTACACGATTGATCAAAACCAGGGGATCGGAATAGCCTACTACGCCTACTGCTAAGCGAAGCCATAATGACGCCTCTGGATATGCCAAGGCTTTGTCTTAGATATCGTTGACGAGAGGCGGGAGTGTCTCACTTAAGTCATGTGTAATTGATGGGTGACACGGCCCTTCGAGGCTGTCTCATAATATACATACGAACAGCACAATTGCATAAATTCACAAGATATATATGACAGTTATTTTACTACTCGGTATGCTTATGACTCCCAATACCTCCAAGTTAATCCATCCAAGTTCAGTTCCCTCCTCTGCTGCATCGAGTATAGACCAGGCACGACTGGAATTTTGCCACGCCCACCATTGAAAGGCACACGCATCTAGAGTCATGATAGCTTAAACCTACTTATCTTAGTTGGAGAATGATTTGATTTTCTCTTTTGCTGATGATGAGGTATAAGATGGCGAGTCCGTCAATTGGGAGTCGTTGTCTCAGTCTCTCCTTAAACACCAGCCAACAGACTTGAAAGTCTACCCCTCGTCTTGATCTTTTTAGGTCAGCTACACTCTTTAAACAACAACAATCACACCAACAAGGCATCGTCAATACCACTCAGCACATATTCACAAACACAATGAAGGCATCACTAGCCCTCTCAGTCCTGGCATGCGCCATCTCAACCACAGCTACCAGCCTCCACCGCAGAGCAGCAAACGGCTTCCTCCCATCTGGCGGACTCCCCGTCAAGGTCGGATACAACCCCTACGGAGGAAACTATGACCACCCAGAGACCAACAAGTTCAAGCCTGTTGGTCAGAAGCAAGCCGCCAACTCACCCGCCGGCAACCCGAACTCCAACAGCGGCAGCAAGACGCAGAAGGCGAAGACTGAGTCTACGAGCTGTATTTCCAAGAGCAAGCTTGAGTCAATAGTCAACAAATATGTGGCTACGTTCTCAGGTATCACCGATGGCGGAGCGCTCGCCAGGACCATCTTTGATGAGAACTTCAAGCTTTACTCTCAGTCTGTCTGGTGGACTTCGTCGTCGTCTTCAAAGTATATCTCCAAGTACGCCCAGGTAAGTCTACGATCACAACCATAACATTGATATTTATATTCTGACACTTGTATGCAGAACAACGACTTCCCTCCCGTATTCAAGAACCGAAAGGAACTCATCGAGGGCAACATTGAGAAGACCAATGACCCTAGCGCCTTCATCAAGGGCCCTGTCGCCTATGGCTGCAACACCTTCAGCTTCTACTGGAAGGGTGACTTTGAAGTTCCTCGAGGAGTAAGGCGCGGTCGCGGCAACGGCATCGACATGGTCTTTCTGAGCGCCAAGACGGGCAAGATCACAAAGGCCTACTCCGAGTACAACACCCTCAACCAGGTCTACAACTGGGGTGCTCACATCACGTGGTCCAAGGACGATGTTTGCTGCGATTGCCCTGTGGTGTTTGACCCCAAGTGCAAGTGCAAGCCCAAGACGTCGCGATAAGTGATGTGTTGCATCTTATAATATATTTGGTAGAGGCATAAAAAGGAGTTTTGGTGGTTATATACTGGGTGTTTTGCATAGCTGGTTGTTGGGTCATGGGTGTACTTAGACAGGCGTACAATGTTCGCATTTACAACCATTAACAGTTAGATTCTGCTTATGCACCAAAACTGATGATAGATAGGATATTGTGACAAGATTTATCAACAAAGACTTAAAGACGACTCGATAGTCTAGGCTCAGAATCCAGGAAATCATTAATCAGCTTGGAAAACTCATCCGCATACTGCCAGAGGAACCCATGTCCAGAATCTGGATACAAGTGCAGTTGAGCCTTTGCATTTCTCAGTTTCTTCCACATGACATAGCTGTTCTCTGTGGGCAAGAGAAGGTCTTCGCTTCCTAAGAAACGTGTTAGTGGTCGATACGCAAGTCGGATAACAGCTCAACTCACCGTTTGCGATCAATACAGGAATGCGTATCTCCTCAAGCCTACTGTACGACGCATCCTTGGCCTGCTTAGGATCCATAAACTTGGCAAAAGCAATCGCTTGTCGATGAGAGTTGGCAGGGTCGACATGGTTAGTCCTATCCCTCCGCGCGCCTGCGATTCTCTTCCATGCCGTTTCACCTGCAATCCTGCTCTTGTCTGAGGTATTGAACATGCCCGTCAAGAAAGCTTCTCTCTGCTCCTCCTCCGTCTCAGCCCTCTTGAGACGATTGAACGGCTCTAGAGAAGACGCGGTTACCGTGCCTTCGCCTGTGCTGGGTGAGGTCCCGCAGAGAATGAGACGGCGAACTAGACCTTGTCCGTTGAGAGCGACGAGCTGAGCAACGCATCCGCCCATAGAGAAGCCTAGCACGTCCGTCTGACTGACGCCAATTGCGTGTAGAACATTGATATAGTATTGCGCCCACTGCTTGAAGCTCTTAGGAACCTCACCCTCGGAACGGCCTACGCCGGCGTTGTCGATGGTGATGACCGGGCGCTTGGCTGCGATAGGATTTATGAGCGCTGGATCCCAGTGATCCATTGTTCCTCTGCAATCATAAGTCTAGGTTCTGTATTTACTGAGAAGTGGTAGATAGACGGACCTAAAGTGCATGAGCAGTGTGAGGGGCACGCCATGCTCTGAACCGAAGCGTCGGTAAGCGAATTTGATGCCATCTACAGTGACAAATTGATTTTGAGCTGTTTCGTAGGTGGCCATGTTTGTTATGAATTTCATGTATTTCAATATTCAGTTGATGCTTTGGTCCAGTGTTTATCAACATCTCCTCCTTTAAGCCAAACAAAAAGATGCCGAGGTCCAGCGGCTGTTGTTTTATGTCAGGTGATCTATCAACTCAAGCGTTTCAACTTACAATACTTATACCTACCATATCTATATCTTACTCTAGGATAGAAAAGATTTGTTATATGCTTATTAAAAAGCTTTCTTCTGTTTCTATGAATTATTAATATTTTTCTTGCTTTGTTGGTGAATACTAATATTTCCTACCTAGTTTCATTGATATCACTGCACCAGGCGGTTTTCAACGGTTTTAGACAGAAAAAGGACATTGCCGGGATAGTCATTGCAACTTGAGAAGAGAATGAAAAGCTACCTGCTCACTATTTGTGAATAAGCAGAAAAGCATCCTTACTTTTATCAAGCGTCCAAGTGTTCTACAGTCTCATTTGACAGAGTTCAATAGGGTAGGTAGTTCGTGGAGCAATATAATACTAGCATTAAGGAGAGTCTAAGAATTTATCTACCCATACCAGGTCCTTATCATTAAGATTCAATTTCCTCCTCATTTGAATCAGAATCGTGTAAAGCATAAACATGTCTCTCGTTGAGAATCGTAATTCGTTCAGTAGAACAGTCTTTAGCGTCGTGCAGATGTGTTCAATACAAGTTTTTGCGCCATCCATGGCTATTATACCAGCTCTGTCCCAGGACTGGTCGGTCTGGTGAAGGCCCTTTCCAATATATTAGTTATGAGAACCTTTCAAATAGTTTAAAGTGTAACTCACGAGGTTATGGACTTCAACTCCTGGAGATATCAAATTACTCCTTAACTTCTCCCTCAGCTTCAGCCTCAGCGTCTCTCTTGTAATGGCCATAGCCCGAGTACTTCTTGTAGTTGTAGCTTCCTTTAAAAAGAGTTAGCACTGAACAGCTAGAAGCGAGAGCTACTCACCGTATTTGGCATATCCTCTTGCCTTCACATCTCCCTCTGCCTCTGCTTCGGCTTCCGGAGCAGCTTCAGCCTCAGCATCTCTCTTGTAAGTGCCATAGCCCGAGTACTTCTTGTAG
>JABFFF010000348.1:0-35827 GCA_013623665.1 Fusarium sublunatum | reverse complement strand
ATTCCTCGGTCTCAAAGAGATTCGTCAACCGTTAGCTTAACATCTCCTAATTCACCACCCCTTCCTCTACAAGCCGCAAGCCATCGTTTTACGTTCATCACATTATTCAGAAATCCGACTCGGACAATTGTCGATACCAAAATGGCCGATACGTAGCATTTAGTCTACACTTGTTTCCCCCTTTGTCTCCTCAAACTCCGCCTCCACTCCTCCCGCCCCGCTCACCCATATTCTCAAGTTGCCATGACCAGTATCATCTCGCGGCTCTCATACCCGAAACTAGTAGTATGCGTGTCTGCACAGAGAGCAGCTACCAGAGGGTCCTCATACTAGCTGCTAGGTACTGTATTAATCAAACATGGCTCTACTGTCACTCCTCGCCTCCGGATCTAAGCCTTCACCTTCCTCAGGTCAATGCTTTATTTATCCCCCGCAAGTTCCCTCGCAGTCGATATACGCACGGATTACACGGGCCGTTGGATATCCTCCAGCAAACTCGTTAATACACGCTTTCTATTTGCTGAGGAGTATGGTTGGCTTTTTTAGTCAAGGCGCTAGTCAACGGTTAATCTCGAATAGGCCTTCATAGGATTTTAAATGGAAACCCATCACTGACCTCACTATGCTCAACCCTGGTCCTTGTTTCGTCAAAGATCTCTCAATAGCCTATTCGACAAGTCTTGTCCTTCGCGCATTTGTTCCAAGACGCGAGATGCCAAGAGCACTTTGCTGGTCTGATATAGTCCAATGCCAACCATGTTAGACTCTCAAGATGGCTAGGCTGGTGAATAGCCCTCGACAAGGTGAAGCGAGGAGAGGCAAATCGTGGAGTCTGGGCCTGTGTATTTGGGCTAGAAGAGACACTCTCATCCTAACGCAACTAACAAAATTTTTTATGAGCACTATGTAAGGGGAAGCAGTTGCTCGCGGTATGTACAACAACAGTGACAGGTCAATTGTTGGGCTGCACGGCATTAAATAAGTCGAGAACAGCATCGTCGTTCTCTTATCCCGATCAGCTCAAGCTTGGCTACAGCTGGAATTACAGATCGACAACGATCTCGTTGCCGCATGCAGAGGGAAACGGGAAGGACGTTATAGTGCCAGGGGTTCACTCCAACTGTACTCTTGCATAACTGGACAATTCTCGGCGTCCTCACATGGCGAGAACAGACCATCAACTCATAAGCATATGGCAGTTATTTATTTATTCTACTCTAGTCATGTCTTGTGTCGTTACGGCCCTTACATGATTCACATTGAGGGTCTAACTATGCGCCAAACGGCTGTTCAACCCCATTAAAATCACTAGTCGATAGGAACATGTCGCCTATGTGGATGCCCTCGCCCATGGCTATGTTTAGCCGGTTTCTATAGTTTGGACTCGACTTCCGCCTGGGACAATGAGCCAGTCCCTGGAAAAGATTCATCGCCCGAAAATCTCCTGGATCTAGCGTTAGCACGGCCCAGGCTTGATGTAGTATTTGAAACTAGTGGTGATGAAAAGCAAGCAGATGAGGGTATTTGCCAACTCACCAGCCTCGTTCTGCTCCGGAGCTCAGAAAACTGCAATCGCTGTCCAACTCGCACTGCCACTCTCCTACCGAGCCTGACTCGCTTATGGGCGATTGGGATTCGTCTATAATCGAATGTTTGTCAATCTTCTGATGCCAAGCTTTGGTCACTTGACCTCCACTACAGAACACAAACTTACCAGGGCCTAATGCCGGGCTTCTTTGCGTGCCTCGCCGGCGGTACGTGCTCAGTCCGCATGTGTAGGCGTGGAAATCTTCTTCTTCGGCACTGTCAGGGAAGCGCCCCGTGAGAACACGGCCCAAGGCTATGACAACAGCGGCATGGGTGCACAGCACGACTGCACGTTTTCCCTCTGCGTCACAGCGGTCGATGATGGCCTGCACGGCCGCTGCAACGCGCCCATATAGGTCCTTGGTCGTTTCACCTCTTCTAGAAGGAGTTATTGCAGACACATAGTTGTCATCATATGCTGGAAATAGGTCCTTGAGTCGCTTAGACGAGGCTGGGATTGGGTGATCGAAAGGCGCTGCCCCAAAGAACTCTCCCAGTCCTTGTTCTGGGCGAATTGTGGCGGTCGCAGAGTTTTTGATACTGGCCTCGTCTTTCAGTTGCCGTTGTTTAAGCTCAACAAAGGGTGTTATTGTTTGCAGGCACCGGTAGTAAGGACTCGAATACACGGCGTCGATGGGAGGGTCCAGGGTCATCAAGTGCTGACCCATCTCTTTTGCTTGTGAAACCCCATGCGACGTCAAGGCAGGATCCGCTGGGATTCCTGTGGGTGACCGGATGAAGGCAGAATAGACGCCAGTCAGAGGGTCAACACTCCAGCCGGATCGGAACTAAAATTGAGGCCGGTCTGTCAACACCGGGACAAAGGCGCCGCTACAAGGAGCTTTGCTAGAGTGGGTTCTTCACAAAGTCAAGGCATGTCAAACTTACCCCATGGCGGGTGACATATATGACTTCGAGAGACATATTACTATGTTGTAATTATAGGGGCGCGAGGTGAAATATGAAGTTCTGAAGACTTTGTTGTACGGCATAGTCTAGTCTCAAACACGATGTATAATCTACGCTTTGCTAAACCTCGGGACCTCGGTGCTCGGCCACCCACATGTCGAGCCAGCGATCCGGCCCCACTTGCCCATCCTTCCGTCAACGGTTGTCCGAATTATCGGGCCCGGAGAATATCGATTAATCGGCGATCTTCATAAGGCAACAAGAGCTACTGCATGCAGAATGTCCTTGGGGAAATTACTGTAACGATACATCGCTGCAGAGCCACTCGCGCGGAAAAGCTTAAGCCTGAATCTCCAACACTACAGTAAGAGGGTGATAGCGTCAGACTAACGCGCCTATCATCGCCGCGTTTCGTCCGGTCCAATCCCGAGTAGACTGCTTCGGATTGACTAGCTTCGAATGACGCGTGGATGTAAAATCTGATGAAGAAACTGATCGAGCTAGTATCCAGCCTAGCGCTTGGTGAACTGAGGCTGCGATTGGCGGATCAAGTCCGTTTCACTTTCGACGAACCGTTGATCTAATTCCTAGTAATGGGAGCTAGACAAGGGCTTCATCCGTTCCTGACGACAGCATTCGCGAATTCCAACGACACGGCTCGCACCTCGGCTTGAATGACTGTTATTCTCACTCCCAGATATGCGCAGAAATTACACAACTTTTCCGATTGTCGAGAGCCACAAGTTTCCGGCAAGTATCCTCCCAGGTACCTTAAAAACGTCCGAGAGTGCAAGTCTCTCTAGGGTAAGTTGGCTTACACGGATTGCCATCCCAAATAGGAAATCATGAAGATTGTGGATCCAATGGCTCACATCAGCCATAAGCCACCCTGATATGATGGCTTACATGAGGCTTCACGATAGCTTCATTCAACCCAACCAAGATTCTCATTGCTATCTAATCAGCCAATATTTAGAGCGTTTGACCCAAAATTGAGAGTTATGGACCAAGAAAATACTGGGGATTCACAGCGCTTAGTAGACGCTGATAGGCCCTCGAATACTGGGCCAACCGTCGTCAAGAAGAAGGCCGTTAGACGCGATCCCGAGAAAAGGCGCCTACAGAATCGCCTAGCACAGCAGACATACAGTGAGTAAAGCATAAACGGAAGCCAAGCCTTTATGCAAACCTTATTTATGCCACGAGTTCCACAAACATGTTGGCTGATATCATCCATTTCCAAAGGGGAAAAGCAGAGGAAACGCATACAAGAACTAGAGCGTCGCGCTGCAGAACGTGGTACCGAGACGCAGGAAAACGACGAAACGTCCCTCAGCAATGATACACTGCCGTCAGGACAGTTCAGCACAGGTCCGGGTTTCCTAGAACCTGCAACCATCAACCCCGTATATCTTCTCAGCGTTCCTGAAACATCAACCTCCCACTCATCGACAGATGGAGTCACACTTTGGGATCAAAGCTTCGGCACGGATGAGTTCAATCGATGGCTCGCTGAAAACCCCGTATACAAGGACAACACGTTTCAGGTGACATACTTCAACTGCGGTTGTCCTACACTTCATATTCCCAATTATTCAAGGCGAATCCTCCTCCCGGTCATGCCAGACCCCTACAAGAATACTCTTCACCTCGACATCATGTGCATCATGGGTGCTCTATTCGAGAACTGCCTCTCGCTCGGAATAACACGCACCGTGCTCTGCGCCAACGATGCCATATCGCCCTTTTACAAGGCCCACGCGGACACAGAACCCAACACAGATGCCATCGTTGCAACTGTCCAGCGCGGATCTCGTGCAATGCACTTTGATTTGCGACCTACGCGCCAGCAGATCCTCGTCAAGCATCACCCGTTTATTGATGTAATTCCTTTCCCGGATATTAGAGATAACATCATCAGGTATAGAGGTAATATGGACGACAATGCTTTCCTTCTGGACTCTGTAAACCACTTGACCTGCTGGGGGAGCGTGCCTGGTTCACATACCGGATCACCATGGGATGGAAGAAGCTGGGAGGCGACTGAGGAGTATGTGCAGAAGTGGTCGCATATCGTAGGAGGTGAGGAGGGCGAATTGGCGAGAAATTCGCGGTGGTGGAGGTCACTTCGGGGTGAGCGTGCGGTGACCGAGGTCATGTAATAGACAGATGAAGTGGTCCAATATTGCGCAAGTGTTTTGTAGATATTGTCTTGAATTTGCATTTCATGTACTCGACTGTCTATGCCGATGTGCAGAATGTCGCCCAATATGCTTAGATGCACAGAAGAATGCTTGCCACCGATAATACCATGGCGCCTTTAGAGAAAAAGAATGCCCTAATCTACCATGACGCCGTCTGCTGTTTTAGCAACAGATTAAGAAATAACATGCCCCAGACCGAACACCTATCCATTTACCCAATCCAGTACTCCTAGTGTGCGTTCCCATTCATGTTCGTATACCAGTAAGCTTGCATCTTGATATGCAGCCGCTTGTTGTGTCGTATATATCGGTTTGGAAGCTTACATGACAGAGCATGAGCCCAGGGTGCGTGCCCTGCGACGACCGGTTGGACCAAATCCGCCGTCTTCCTCGTCCATGTGAAGGGCTTGGGCTTCTCTGGCTCGACGCCTGCGTCTCCGGTAGCCTGAGCCTGTCATGCCTGCTTCTTCGGTGGCCTGCATGTAGTCTGCCCATTTCCTCTCTAGGCGGCCGGCGGACGCCAATTCACCACGCATCACCCGCTTCTGATGCTCATCAACGGTCATCTGGAAGCCATAGAAGCACTTAAGTCCAATCATCTCGGTCGGGTAGCTCACTCGACCCGGTTGACCTGGGACGGCCTTGACCTGTGTGTTACGGAAGAGGACCTCGCGGACACCTGTCCAAGTAACGTTTTGGCAGTCATAGACAACCATCTGGAGAGTAAGCTTCGGTCGTGTTCCCTTTTCCGTAGATCGTTCTGAGCGCTTCATAATCATCGCTGCCGCCTCGGCGAGAACAAGATCACTAACTCGAGTGTTGTCCAGGTCGATGCTCTGAAGTGTCGTGCAAGTCTGCATGACCGGTATCATTCCTGTGTCTCCAATGTTTTCACAGTAGCTCAGAGAAAGGTGTTCTATCGTGGTTGCACATGGGGCTTTGGCGAGATGCTCTGATAGAATTGAGTTTGTAAGGTTCTCGAGGTCCTCAAGGTCGAGATGCGTCAACCGAGGAGTGGACGCTAGGATGGATTCAAGAGCACCATCGTTTAATAACTTGCAGCCAGATAGCTGCAGACCCTCAAGATCTGGCACCAGGTGACCCATAGCCTGCACACCTGCGTCAGTGAGTCGGACACAGCGGCTCAGATCTAGATGGCGAAGTTTCCGGGCTGGAACGATGGGGCGGTCGGTCAGGATGTCGATCTCAGGCTCGACACCATGCATCATAACCTTGAGGGCTTCGTCATTGAGATCAGCACATCCACTCAGAACCAGTCTCTCCAGGTTGTTCGTCTTGAAGATAGCCTCAGCAGTGGCGACGTTGTCGAAACCTCCAACTTCGCCAGCTCGGAGATCCCTCAATCTAGGGCATGCCTCAACCACTGCCTTGACGCCTCGAGCATCTACCCTGCCGCACCAGGAAATATTGAAGACCTCAAGCTGGGGACAGGCTTCGGCAATGATCTTACAGGAGGTGTTGGATACTGCAGTCAGTCCAGTAAGATTGAGGCTTACCAGCTTCTCGTTGTTTCGTAGCAAGCTGTGTAGTGTGTTCTTCTGAAAGTTTTGGCAACCTTCCAGGGTTGCATTCATGAGGTTCTTGCATGCCTTGACAATCACCTCGGTGCGCTTGTAGTGCTCGACCTGGACGCATCCTCGCAGGTTGAGATCTTTGATAAAGGGGCCGGCTGCAACAATGATCCTAGCGAGCGATTCGGCCGGAATTTCGCGGTAGAACTCTGAGGCATCGAGAGATGTCCACAGCTGGCCATCAAAGCAGAACTTGTGGAATGCTTTAGAAACTCGAGATGTTTGTACAAGTTCCTTTGGTTCAAAGAAGGAGAAAATGTAGATCTGAAGCTCATTGGGCATCTTTTCCCAGAAGCGGAAGGGTGGCTTCTGGATGGGTTTTACGCCAGGACGGACACGAGCCTGTAGATCCTGCTTAGACCGAAACTCGGATGGAAGAGGCGCCGTCGCAGGGGTAGAAATCGGCGTGCCATTGTCGACTTTACGTACGGCCAAATGGCTATCGGGAGTTTCAAAGGGAAACTCCCCTGAAGAATAGGGAGTCGAACTCGAGGCGCTTGGAAGGCCGAGGGGCGAAGACTGTGGGGTTGATGAACGGGCGCTATAGGGAGTCTGAGGTGGACCAGTGGCAGCGAGACTGACACACGAGATAGTGCTTCGTGTGCTGTAGGGGCTTCCACGGCTGCCGACGGATCTCGAGCGACGCAGGTTGCTCAATGAGGGCGTCGACGATATATGCTGAATGCTTCGGAGCAGACGGTGACGGCTCTTTTCCTTGACCGGCATGTCCGGCGGAGTGGATACGCCCTCTGGGGCCGGGCTCGGGGCGCCGGACGATGTTATCTCGTGGACCTCCATGGCTATGGCTATGGCTATGGCGAGTAGAAATTACGACTTAATTCCCGAAGAGTTTTGATCCAATTGCTTTCTTCCAAGTATGAAAGTAAATCTCAACGCAACGTCGTCCTCAAGGTAAACGACGAGGCCGGTCGGTTCGATGGTGGGGGTTGGAGCGTTCCTCGCGGTCGCTAACAGGCGGCGGGATATACTGCAGGGGCTCTTATTTCATCGCTAGGTTGGGTGGTATCAAGAATTGCCGCGGGGTTCGATGAACGAGGCCGTCAAGATGGAGAAGACGGGACAGGACAGGACAGGACAGGACAGGAAAATAAATGCTAAAAGAGAGAATGTTAGAAAATGTCGCGAAGGGAGAAGAAAAGAAGAAGAATAATGCGTCGAGCTCACTCGCTCGCTCGCTCTTTTTTCCCTGGGGGGATCAGCAGACAGTGGAGGGGAGAGATGGTGGGGGTGTGGTCAGCCGTCGTACCTACAGTGCTGTACAGGACTGTACTAAACTTGAGGTGCCCTGAGCAGGACAAGGAGCAGACAATTCAATGAATGGGGGCTTCTAGTTGAGGGCACATGCCCATCAGAGTAGGAACATGACCGTGATGTGATCACCGGGAAGCGAGAGAACAAGGAAAGACGAGAGAAGGTCTGAGAGGGAGAGCTGCTCGAGGGCCTTTTTGTTTAAAAGCCACCTCCAAGAGAGAGACTGGACTGGACTGTCTAGACCTATGTAGAAACTCGGGTACCGGTATGTATGCACAACCGATCAGTTCAGGACCCTTCTTTTTCAGACTCCCAGAGTCTGGGCGGCGGGGGGTTTGCTAGAAGCTAATTGCTTTGGCGGCCCGGATGGCGAATTCTCGACGCCGCTCTCTTGTATCCGAGCGGTAAGCAAACTTGTAGTCGCTCGGCGAGTCCTGGCTGGAATGAGACTTTGCACCACATCGCGGGATACACGAGGCGAAAAGTCCTGAATGGACAAGCCGAGCTCCCCAACACGATAGTCCAACGGGACGGTGGCCCGGAAGCCAATCAATTGCGCAGCCAGCCTGTCAGGTCCTCTCTTCAGGGGCTTTTTTGAGGGTCCTGTTGGTGTGCATCTCTCCCCACCCCATCCACTGCTCGTCCGTCGATTCTCATCCATCCATCCATCCATCCATCCAATCCATTCATGCAATGCACCTCAGCCGAGCCATCCCAAACCCGGGGGAGGAACAAGTCAGTCAGTCAGTCTTGTCTCTCATGTGTCCGCGTGGCACGGTTTTTATCTCTCACGTTGACAGTCCGTTTTCTCGGCCGTGATAAGACGCAAAACACGACATGCTCACCTCATCTCCGTCAAGATACCTAGTACCTGATGCTGCTGGCTTTATTCTCTGATCCGACTTGCTCATTCTCAACTAGAATTGATTGTCAAGCAAGGAATTCCCATTACTGAGGCTCGCAAGGACCATCACTACCTACTCCAAGTGGTTACCCGCCGTTGCTTCGAGGCTCCAAGCCAGCTGCCCATCTTGGATCGTCTGCTGTGCGGTACCTTGAGGCTACTGCACGTCGAGCTGCACCAAAAGCACCATGCCAGAGCCGAAACGTCCCTGACTCAAGGGTCCAGCCGCTTTAGCTAGGGCTGGGCCAACCACGCGCAGACGACTTCTCCGCATGGAGGTTCTGGAAGGCGGTCAGAACAACCTCTGGCCACTGGGGAACAGTAGAAAAGTATCCATGGCTCAACAAATCAGACAGGGCCGAGATGCACTTTTGGGGCCTTCTGTGTTGGTCCGTTGAAAATCGGGTCTTTTTGTCCCGTCGAACTGGGGGTCTCTAAAAAGGTAATTTTCTATGATAAAGTTCATCTGCGACAAAGACAAAACATAAGTTTTGAAAAGTTACCTATTTATATTGAGACCGATCCCTCATCTAACCTTGCTCACCGTCAGCCTTGTCTCTATACAATCATTGAACGGAGAGAATAATTATGATTCTTATCAAGAAACTGAGGCATTGGCAATGCCCCACCCATAATGCCCCTCACCTTCAAACATCCGCGGACCCCGCGTTATGGGAGTGCCAGTTTGTTACAGTTCTTTATCTCCTCCTAATCTGAGTAAGGCTGCATATTTTTGTCTTATATTAAGTCCCTCGAAATAGACGGACATACGTAAAATCAACGATTCAGTCGCCTACCGCGGCCATGTCACAATACCCAACACCTAAAATTGCTCATGCGTTTCTTAGTAGGGGCTGTTTCTTGCGTCATCCGATCACCAGGCGTCTTTTTCACTCTGGCTTTGACGCCAATCACAAAATCGCAGCCCGGTAAGTCCTCGTGTGTGGTCATCTGCCGCCACGGTGGAAGGGTGGCTATCAAACCGTTGCTAGGCTTCGATCTAGCTTTCAGCGAGAAGCGAATGATAAGCATATCAAGTATGCGCAATTTAACTACCTAGTTTTGTGTGGCTACATACTCAGATACTGTAAACAACTACTTAGTGTTTCTCATCGAGACAAAACTGTAGATCTGACCTGTTGGGCTGATCGTCTGACTCGGTCACGCATGCAGGTGAACTTGTTGATACCGGTCAACCTTGAAGAAAAGAACAGAAACGATCATTACTCACATGCTCTTTAAAGTTGCCCGTTCTATCGAATTCAAGGAGTACCCAGTCACTTCTCAGATTCTTGTTTCTTGGAAAAGAACATACTGACCGTTTCAAACCCTTACCTTTCGACAACATTCTCATGCCGACGTCACAAATGCGTTTATTAGTCTCTGTTAAGTTCGGAAGAGACATGGTCACCCTTGAGTTAATGAAAGCTCGTTAACTAATCCAGGTATATTCCTTGATTGCCTTAGCTGGATGTTCCAAAGGGTCTCCAATTAGGAGAATACACACTCTGTGGGCCCCTACACAGTTCGAGTCTTTGAGACGTCCGCAGTTCTTGGCAAGATGAGATCCAGACAAAGTCATTGGTAGTAAATCATGGTTCGAAGCATTACATGCTCAAAGCCTGGCTCCACGTGGGCATAAAATTAATTGCATGCACAATGTCGAGTTCCTATTGCTATTTTTTCTTGCTAAAAAAAAGCTACAACTCATCTCTTTGGAATACTTATTAGATCAAGTTTAATGGAATCTGTTATTAGTCTCTGTAGATGCAGAGGTTTATCGATTCACTAATTTCACTGTATCTGGATCTCCATATGTTGCAATGCTCCGTATTTCTGTGGTATTAAGCTTTTCGATGCCTGTTTTTGAATCACCATAGGTAACGAGCGGGTTAATGCCATACATTCTCTTGAAACCCACCTTGATCACATGCTCTTAACATTGTTGAGCTATTATTTGTTATAAAAACCGAAACGCCTTTCCAAACTTTCATCCATCAGATTGTATGTGAATTATTTGCCAGGGTAGCAATGGTGTTGTATTAGACGCACAGAGGCAATCCTGACAAGTCTGCAAGATTGAGACCTGCTAATTCTTGAAAAGCAAGGAGAATTCTTCAGTTAGTTTCCAGCATCGAAAATTGTAGTCTGGATAGTATTTTCCAAGTTGGGAAATAATAGAGATTTGATTGTGCTCAATGCATGTTTGAACCTTCAAGGGTTGGTCAAGCACTACTGGAGCCAATCATACCGCTTGATGACTTCACAAGCCTCCAAAGCAGCCTATGATAACGACCCAAATCCCCTTCAAGCCAGTCTCCAGTCAGGCTCCATCATCATCCTTCTCTCTTTGAACGGCCTTTACAATCAAAAACGACCAGTGCAACCTCTCGTATATATCGAGCGCCTATCCTTGTACGATAACGAAACCTACCTACCTACCTACCTACCTACGTTATCTTTCTTTATCCCTTGCAACCCACTTCCTCATACCAACCGTTTTCTTTGTGATTCAGATCACAAGCCAAGGCACAGCCCTGCACTACGCCCCCATATTCGACGCTCTCAACCGTCACCCTTCGACGCCCAACCCTGCAACATCGATATCTCGCGACATTTGTATTAATATATACATAGCCTCTGACGCCTTCTTTTGGATACTCTGCGACACGAGCCTCTCCTCAGTGATTCCTACTGCCATCGACTTTGCCCTCAGCATTCATCCAGGCAGTTTAGCCAACCGAGATTTCCTGCTCAACCCCGCCATCCCCGTCCTCGAAGCGCAGGCCTCACGCACCCCTTCCTTCACGACTTGACCTGTGGTTTCGGCCTGTCCTTGGCCGACTCCAGTATGCTACAGATGCATGGCGGACAAAATGATCATGGTATTAACTGCAACCTGTCACCACTCCTGGTTTGCCTCTTGCCATCGGCTAACCATGGTCCTTTGACGCAGGAGTCGAAAATCACACGGGAGACGATGAACGCGGACGCGAGAAGCTGCCGACGCCGCTCTCGTTGCCCAAGAACCGTAGCACCGGGAATTTGGCATCCGCAAGGAGTTCACCGAAACAGGATCGGAGCAGAGCTCGCATGTCTCTGGATGCGTCAGCAGCCGCGGCAACAGCTGCTGACCTTGAAGCTATCGCCAGGTACGTCAGGTGGAATCATGCGTCACCGAGACCGACAGTGGCGACCAAACTCGGTCTGATTTTCCGCTGACCACCATGAAAATTCCAGGTCTCCCATCATGACCGACCACGAGCACGGCTTAGGCCTCTCTGGTCTTCGCCGCATCAGGCAACAACGCCCTCCATCAAGAAACCCAACGCTACCAGGTTCCCGAGCATCTTCTCGAAGCCCATCCGTGGCCGCCCTATCCCGTTCCACCTCGATGAGCGCTATGGCTGCCAGCACAGGCAGCTTGTCGTTGGCCGGTGGTCCTGCAGAACCCAGCTTTTCCGACGACCTCTCTCGTTTTCCGTCCGAGTCTCTACATTCCTTCTCGTTTGCCAACCAGTCTGAGGATTTCCTACACAATCGACAAAATGTTCTGAAGCGATCAATTGAGTTTATGAAAGACCATATGGGACTTCCCATGACCTCGTCGCAGGCGGCTCTTGCGAGTGCTCAAGCAAGAGTGAGCGGTGATGTAGACACCCAGAATATGCTTGACTTGCTTGCGCAAGCACAGCTGATCAGGGCGGGGAACTTGCCAAATCCTGACGACTCTTATACACCAGCTCCCTTGACCGGCCCTGCAGAGGTATCCCAGGAAAACGTCTTCGACAAGCAGTTCGATCCTCGAGCGTCCAGCACTGACTTATCAAGTCATCGCCAGCCATCACCACCTCCTGCTCGTCGTTCGAGAGTGGAAACAGCAAGGAGATCTAACCATGACCTAACAACAACAGATGCTGCCCGGGCTCCGGATCGATCGACTAAAGCATTTACGAACGAGGTCGAGGCTTCTGGAGAAAAGTCCGCGCCTGTCAGACCCACGTTGAGCCTGAAACGAACCATGACAGATGTCACAGCAGTGTCAGCTCAAGATAAGCTGATGGACACAGTGTCCCAGCCATTCTTGACAGGCCAACCCATCTACCAAGAGCCCCTAAACTCTCCATCCTTGACACAGCTTCCTGGTGCTGCCGTAGCAAATTTCCCTACTCAGCTGGGCCCTTCCGTGCATGGCCACACGAATCGCTGGGTCCCTGCTGCTCAAGCAATCTTTACAACAGAAACAAGCCCTCCATGGACCATTATTGCGGCAAACGACCTTGCGTGTTTGGTGTTTGGTGTAACGAAGGCTGAAGTGCGTAAAATGGGCATCTTGGAAGTGGTTCAAGAGGAGAGAAGAGCATGGCTGGAACGAAAACTTTTGAATCAAGAAGAAAGCGAACTCAGCGAGGCTCAAACATCGTCAGGACAGGCAACACCTGCTTCTTCAGCAGCCTCAACACTACTCAACGGACGGTCTGGTATAACAGCCCAGCTCTTGAGCAAGCCTAATTCAAGAACCCAACCACGAAGTTACACACAAAGGCGCGCACAAACGGTTCACAGCGGTGACCCTAGCCCCCCAAAAACCCGAGGTGGCGGGCATAACCGAAACACCTCTTCCAGGGGCGTACTTCTTTGCGGCGATGTTGTCCCTATTCAGAAGCGCAATGGTGCAACAGGTTCCGCTAGTCTTTGGGTCAAGGAGAAGAAGGTCGGACTGATCTGGGTTCTGGAGGAAATCCATGAAGACGTAGCCTACATTTCCTTGGACGAGGACGGCATTGTGCAACAGGTATCGGGTTCCACAGCTCCCATTTGGGGATATGAATCGATTTCTCCTGGGTCTGATATAGCGACGCTTATCCCGCGGATACCTCGTCAAGGTATAGACCCTAATACTGGAGAGATCGACTTTGCTCAGGCTACGCGGCGGAGATACTTTACGTGCCCTCACTCACCTCAAGTCAATGTGCCTTGCACAGTTGAACAGACTCGTGGCAAGCTCGAGCTTCGTGTGTCGACACTCCCTCACATGGCTGGAATTGTTGTGGTTGAGCCCGAGAGCCTCAAAGTTCGAAGCTCCAACTCGGCGTTTTGCGGTGCGCTTTTTGGCTTCGAAAAGGCCGACGGCATGTCAATTAATGCGCTGATTCCGGATTTCGACAAGATTCTGGACTCTTTGTTGGACGAGGATGGTATCCAGCTTCTCGATGGTATGGTTGTTCCTGAGCACCGTTTCAGAAAAGCATCGGCGTTTCTCGCTTTGAAAGAGCACAGGCCTGATGCTGCATCTGCTTTCCTTTATCCTGCTGGATTACGAGCGAAGCATCGCGACGGATCCGATCTGAAGGTTGACGTTCAGATGCGCGTAGTCAAGAGTGAAAAGAAGACTCTGGTGATGAACGAGACAGTCATCGAAGGCAGCGATGAGGATAACGCTAACGGTGATGAAACCTTCGAAGTGACCCATTCAGAAATAGTATATGCTTTGTGGATTACCTATTCGCGCCATCTCCATGGTACCCAGCCTCATCTCAACCTCGAAAGCCCTACTCGATCTGAGGCTCCAACGCCCCTTCATCAGCCATCACCTGGCCAGACTCCAGCTCATACCCCCCTAGAGATTGCCTCGGATGACGAAACACCTCGGAAGAACGTGCTAGGCGCGGCAAGCTCACTGTCTAAGCATTTGAAGGACGCTGCCATGAATGCTGCTGCTAAGATCACCGGACAAGGACAGCATAAATCTAAGCCTGAAACAGCAACCTCGGTTCCAAAGGTCGTTGAGCCACCTCATAAGAAGACCATTAACGACTACGTGATACTAGAGGAAATGGGACAGGGCGCGTACGGCCAGGTGAAACTAGCCAGACACAAACAAACAGGTAAGAAGATTGTGCTCAAGTATGTCACCAAGCGACGCATTCTTGTCGATACGTGGACCAGAGACCGAAAGCTGGGTACGGTCCCTCTGGAAGTCCACGTCCTGGAATATCTACGCAGACCCGAGTTTCTACATCCCAATATTGTTGAGATGCAGGGTTTCTTTGAGGATGACGTGAACTATTACATCGAAATGATCCCTCATGGACTACCTGGCATGGATCTGTTTGACTACATCGAACTGCGAACCAACATGGATGAGCTTGAGTGTCGCAGCATCTTCGTCCAGGTTGCCAATGCCATCCATCACCTCCATACCAAAGCTCGGGTGGTGCATCGCGACATCAAGGATGAAAACGTAATCCTTGACGGAGAAGGCAATATCAAACTCATCGACTTCGGAAGTGCTGCCTACATCAAGAGCGGTCCTTTCGATGTCTTTGTTGGAACAATTGGTAAGTCACATGCTTGTAAATCGTCATATTAGACTGTGCTAACCTTCAACCAGACTATGCTGCTCCTGAAGTCCTGGCTGGCAAGCCTTATGGAGGCACAGAACAAGATGTTTGGGCTCTCGGTATTCTTCTGTACACCATTGTCTACAAGGAGAACCCCTTCTACAGCATCGACGAGATTATGGATCGCGATCTGCGAATACCCTTCATCATGAGCGAGGAGAGTATCGACCTCATCCGTTGCATGTTGGATCGCGATGTATCCAAACGCTACGACATTAACCAGGTGCTAGAGCACCCATGGTGCCAAGCTGCCTCTACTTGATGAAACCCCGACCATGCCCCCATTCGAATAAGACGATGACCATGAAGAGATGTCATTGAGAATGAGGCCGGAATGCGCAACTCCCAACATTTACTTGACCAACTGCCTTTTGGATAAGCGAGGCCTTATATTCGCTTTGTTTTACGCGCGAGACGACTGATTTGGAGAAACGGGAACGACGATAGAGAAGAGAATACGACACTACATGAGACATTAGCCATAATGATGGAAAGGCTAAGATGAGCGCTTTTTGAAGCATGCCGGCGCGAAGGATACATTGGCCTGGGTTTGTGATAGGATACGGAACGGCAATGAAGGGAGTTGTTTCTGGGCTGTCGATGTTTGAACTCCCTGGGTCGAAGCGAAAGATGAAGGATAAGGCACATCTTTGATTCCAGAAGCGAAGATAGACTCGGTGATTATCAGTATTCAAAATGTATATATACACCACAGGTTATTCAAGACAAAACGAAGCATTTGAAGAAATGTTTGTCCAAATCGATGAGTTACATGCAGTTTCCAATATTTGACCCCCTTTAAACCATGTGCTCCAAACCACCAACGAAATCCACAGGAAGAAGAAACATCTCTAGCGATAACTCAACTCGGGATTTGCCCTGAAGTTGCAGCGACATCGACACTCGGGCACAGGACATTCAACGTGTCTAGCAAACCATTGCCGCGCGTGGTCGAGATGTAGAACGTGTTCACAGCGAAGACAAAAAGTTGGGAACTGACCTGCCATCTTGGCCTCACTCTTCTCCTCGGGCTTGTCGGAGCGCGGGACGCCGACGATTTCGAGACAGACCACACAGCGTGGGAGATGCCGGCCACAGTTGGGGCAGCTCACGCCGGCGTTGATACTGGTCGCAAGAAGCGGGTTGCGGGCCTCGAGAGCTGGGGCAGCTTGACCCCCCAGATGCGGCGGCTGGTTGGCGGTATTTGCCAGGGTGGTCTCGGCGTCGCAGAAGACGCACCGGAGGGCGATCTGGCGAGACGGCGGCTTGAGCTTGGGGACGCCGTCTCGTTTGGAACGCTTGGTTGATTCAACGTCAAACTTTGTGCGTTGGAAGAAGAGCTTATGACGTTGTAGATGGGCTCGATATGCATTGCGCCAGGCCCGACATCGAATATCGTCTATATAACGAGGGGCACAGATGGACAGCACGAGCGTTGCCGTCTGGACGTCATGAAACTTTTGGATATATCGGGCAAAGATATCGACCATGGGTTCCGCGATGCCTGTGAGGACAATGCCTTCTATATCTCCATCTGCTATTGCCAAAGTAACTTGCTCATTAAGCCATTTGGTGAGATGATCGTCGTCAAAGTTGCGGACAGCAACGTATACACGATCAGAAAGAGGGAGAGACAACTGGTTAGCTATGGCCGTCCAATCTCCTGTCGCAATCAGAGATGAGATGGCCCGTAGATAAGGGTCGGTCTTGGAGGCTACTGCTTCGTCAAAGTCAAGCTGCTCCTTGGCAAGAGTGCTGTCGCCGTTGCCCATGAGCTGCAGAGCCAGAGACACAAATAGCAATTCTGGATGCGCAGTGCTGGCCTTTTTGAGGATCTGGATGGCTTCCTTGTGATCGCCTCTGAACAGTGCTCGGGCGGCAGCCATTGTGTGGATGGTGGTGGGATACTCTGGATCTGCATTGCGGTTGCGGCCTTTCGGGTCGTGCTTTTCTGAATCACCCCAGCCAGAAACCTCGAGACAGAGCTGACGATGACATGGCCATTTGGTAGCTGCTCCGTTAAACTTGGGGAGGTGGTTTTTCTTGCAATAATTCCCGATACTGCGCTCCCATGTGGATCGATCAGGGGGTGGCATGGTGAGAGGTAACCGAGTAGCAGGATCCCGGCCTACGATATACGTCAGTCGAGCGAGGTCTTTGATTCATGATAGGAACTTACCAAGAGCGTTGGCCCATAATGAGTGGACGCCTAGGTAGCTAAGATCGATATTTGAAAGGATCATGCCGCCGTCATCGGCATTTTCTTCAGCAGCTAGAAAACGGTGAGCGTCTCGTAGAAACCAAGTCCTGACCAAGGTAAATACTTACTTGCGATCCAGTCCCACACATACTTGACCCAAGGGTCATCTGCTACAATATCTCGGTTTGCCACTGCATCAAATAGATATTTCTCTTTTGCGCGTAAGAGCATTGCGTGATCAAGTACACTCTGCGCTTCCCTGGGTAGGCCCTCAGCCTCGGCTAAGGAAGCCAGCAAGGCATCGTGGATTTCTCGACATGAGCCCAGACTATCAGATGCCAGAGACATCTGACTAGTCTCACTCTGGACGATCTTTGTGTCACCCGCTCGTGGCTTTATACCGTTTGAGGATGTTGGCGCCTGAAACTCATCTCTCACAAAGGCACGCAAGGCCCTTATCTTGGGGGCGACAGTAGAAGCTTTATGAAAAGCTTCAGGCAATGGCGTTTTGGTTGCTCCGATATCCTCTATTATTATCGAAGACATGTTAGTTGCTGTCAACGCAGCCTCTGTACCCGCTCGGATGCTAGCACTGTCTGGTCCAAACAGAGGCACGTCTGATAGCGCCTCTTCGATGAGTAATGGCCCTAGTATATCTGGAGCCTGCGATGGTTCGAACTGCATCATGCTACGGTAGGGGGCTCCCTCTGGACAAAATTAGATCTTGTAGGTGATTCAAAGACTGGATTCACTAACCTTCAAGCCCACGATGTGGTGCCTGCCAGGGCACAAGTTTATAAACGTGATCTGACGTCTGTGATGGCTGTTCCAAGATTTCAAAGTTTCCGTTTGCTCGCAGGACAAGTAGACGTGGACGCAAAACAGGGGAACTCAACGTCACCCAGTCAAAGGCGACTATTCGATCGTTTTTCCTTGATGTTTCAACGTACGATACATCCATTTCGTACGATTTTTGAACTTGAAGAAGCTCTGGGCTATTCGAGTCGGAGGATGGTGTTTCCTTGTTGGTGTTCAGCACCTTGAGCTGTCCAGTTCGAGATAGAACAGCAAGCAAACCCCGATGATCTCGACAATATCGAAGTGAGCGGACGAGGGAATATTTTCCTTCTGCCAAGAATGGGTCAGAATCGGTCTCAATAACTCTGTCAAGACGCAGCGCTCCACCCCATGGGATTTCGTCTTCTTCGATCGCTTGCACATAAGAATGTGATGCCACAGGCCGCGATGTAGCCCGACGGTCCCATATCATAACACCAGGATGGTCGAGGGCAGACGATGCAAAGTAATTCTGATCAGCGTAGTCAATTGTAAGGTTGTTATTGCACTTTGTCTGGAACGTGACAATGCTTCCAGGGTCTGAGGAGAACAATCATGGTCAGCTTGTACAAAATTGTTAGCTTACATTTGACTCTTACCACGAAGATCATGTATTCGAAGTCCTTGAGCCTTGATACCAACAACGAGAGTCTGGGGACTATCTTCGAAGAATTTGATACTCGACACAGAAACACTAGGTTCGAGACGCTGTTTCGGATCCGCGATGTTGTTTGCGTCAACAGGGAAACCCTTAGTGTTTTTGTCTATTGAAGACAGCCGGCTAACGTCCCAGATATGGAGACATTGATCCATTCGAACTCGATCAAGGCCAACTGCTAACAAGCCGTTGGTATTAAATGCGACAGCTTGGCACGTACGGGACATCTTGAGGCCCAGCTCAACATAGGCATTGGAACCATCATCTATCCTCAACAAATTCACAATGCCGCTTCCAGTACCAACAGCTAGAAGACCAGGATTCGTTGGTGACCAGTCGTAAGTTGTGAGGGGAGGAAAGTCATCGTGACGAGTGAGTTTCTGGTAGTCAAATCGACCTGCCCTGGCGTGCCCGACTGGCTCATAAACCTGAACAACACGATGTTGGAGGTTGATGTGAATAAAGTTGTCATATGAAGGGTTGGACGACCATTTAACGAGCCCTGGTTCAGGGCGATCCATGATGGAGACGAGTTAGTCCACCGCCGGGTTGTTCATACAAGCATATAGGAAACAGTAAAGCCTGATATCCGTGGAGCAGTTTGACTCTCGTAAAAAAGGCGAAGACGGTTGTAGCTTGAAGCTGTACTCCGGCGGGCAATTAAGACGAGAGCTATTGAGTCAGGCGATGGTGCTGTGTCTTTAGCCAGTCTCTGAAATAAGTTGGAGCTACCACGAGATTATTCAAGTATTATCTCAATTTGAAAACCGCGATCCGGTGCCATTGATTAAGAGAAAAGATGCATTTAGTAGTGAGTAGATGTGGATGTTGGGTATGGTGTTGAAGGCACCTTCCATGCCTCCAGGTGATTGATCTCCCAGGAACACACAGCTTCCCCACAGTGCGCCCAATGCTATTCCAGATCGGGCTATTACTGATAAGATAAGATACCGTCAATGCATGGTCCCGCCAGCTCAGAAAAAAAGTTCCGCGAATAACTTCTGACTTTGTTACTGTATCTAGGTATTCTGTTACCTACCGATTTGCTTCAGCTCCCTCGATGCGATTCTAGCGATTTACTCTTTCAATTGAAATTATAAGTCTAAGCAACGTCATTATGGGCCAAAAGAGAGAATATGCAGAGGTCGGCTCACCCGAACCTGAGCAAGACTCGCATGATCGAGGAACATTCAACAGCGCCAAGAAGCGCAAGCACGGCAAGGCTAAACATCGACCGAACGAAGGAACCTCGACATGGGCCAAGAAGCGAACGCGCACAATCGAGCGACTACTGAACCGAAAACAAGACCTGCCCGCTGATGTCCGTAACGATCTCGAACGGGAGCTGGCGGCACTCAAAGCCACAGTCTCGGACAAGAGTTTTCAGAAGAAGAGAAGTGCTATGATTTCCAAGTACCACATGGTTCGCTTCTTCGGTATGGCTTCTTCGGCTTGCTCTAGGGAGACAAATACACTGACATACTGGGCGATTAGAACGAAAGAAGGCAATGCGGTTGGTTAAGCAGTTGCGCAAGAAGATTGACCAGACCGAACCTACAGAAGAGGAAGAAATCGATGGGTTGAAGCGTGATCTGCATGTTGCGGAAGTGGACGAAGCATACACTCAGCATTTCCCTCATGCGGAACCCTACATTAGTCTGTACACCAGCAGTAAATCCGAGAAAGAAGAGGAGGAGAAGGACGACGATAAGCTTGACTACACACCTCTCAAGCACAGAGGTCTGCTGCATACAGAGCGGCCGCCAATTTGGTCAGAAGTTGAGCAAGCAATGAAGGAGGGATCCCATGCGCTTCGAAGGCTGAGAGAGAGACGGCCGGCTGAAGACTCACAAGAGGGATATCAGCCCGAGCGTAGCCAGAACAAGATCAAAACATCAAAGAGCAAGAAAAAGACTGCTTCGGCTTCAAAGGCGCAGCCAAAGCAGCAGGCCAAGCCCGAGACCGCAAAGGATAAGACTGCACCTTACGCCAAGGGCAAGGCAGGAGTTGCAATGAACCGCAGAGAACGCCGACGACAGATGCACCAGGCCAAGCAGCCTGTTGTCAAGAGCGACGACGATGACAGTGACGAAGGCGGCTTCTTTGAAGAGGATTGAGTGTGCTTGGGGTTTGGGCGCGGGTGTAGGAGATGACGCAGGGAGTATAAAGGCATGGAACGGTATAAAAGTTCGTTTTTTCCTGCACCGGTAGAGATAAGAGAGTTGTCTCCCGCAAGGCAGAGATGAGAGGGAGGCGTTTTTACATATTGCATCCAGATGTTGGTAGATACCCTGTGAGTGACTGATAGGTCGGCCATATATTCGACCTGGCTGTTACCAACACAATCAAGCGTTGTCAAGTTCATAAGCTCTCGTAACTGTTTGCGCAATACCTAATTGTAAAAATGGATCAAGTCATTTCTCAGCCTGACTTGATTCCTCTTTGCGCCTCTCAATCCGCCTGGCTCCATCGAAGTTGGCCAAATTAGAGACCTCCAAGCCACGGCCACGTCCACATCCACGGCCAACGGCGCATTCTTGAAGAGTACATAGTCACGGAGATGCACTTCTTCATACACAGCCCAATCAGTTGGTTCTGTGTAAGAGATATTCGCGAATAAACAAGATCGATTGAGGCCGCCAAGTTGATCGGCTTCGTAGATGGGGCCGTTTGCCTGGCTGAGGGCTTATTGTAATTCGCATTTGCGATCTCGCGACTGGCATCCTTTTATCCATACATGCACGCGGCAGAGACGAGGCGTCTTTGGCAATTTATTGAGGCACGGATATAAAAGCGATAAACTTCTGACATCTCCTGTGATTCTTTCCTTTTCTTTACAATTATCTGATCACAAGGCTGTCACTTCCCTTCCAACCCCTCCTCTCAACCTCTGTGATTTCATCGCGCTTTATTTGAGTTCGCCCTCTACACTTACACACACACACACTGCACCTTTCAAACTCCTTCACAACTCTCATCGCCATGGCGAATCAAGACTCTGCAGCCCTCAGCGGGGGCATCCCCTGGGACCAGCTCATTGAGTTTGCCAACCAGAAAAAGGCCGAAGAAAAGAAAACCGGTTGTCCTGCGCAACTGAATAAGCAGCAAATCACTGCCATCTCGCAGCTCATTGAGCTTGTCCCGGACATCCATGTTGAAGATAGCTGGGTGAGCACTCTGAACCGTAAGTGTCTCCCGCAAGCATCGGCTATCAAAGCAAGCCGCTGATTCCGCTTACTCGCCAGAATATTGCCAACAGAACAAGATCGCTCTCCCTCAGTTCTCCCCTGCAGAGACGTTGCAGATCACCGTCTATGGCACAAATGTACCGAGATCGCGCGTCTACTGCATCCTCCCATCCAAGAACGAAAAGTTCCCCAAGGAGGGCTACGGCTACCAGGCTGGTCAAGAGGCCCCGACCTTTAAGAGAGCACAAAAGGCCAAGAACTTTGCAGCTATGCACGCACTCAACTTCCTTCAGGGTCATGGGCCATCTCCGCGCGGTAGCAAGAGACCAGCTTCGATGACCCAGGAGTCTCCTGTTCCCCAGAGAGTAAAGGGCGAGGAAGATAACCCTGACGGAGGTGTATCTACGACCGGACCATCAGGCTCAAACGGTGATGGTCAGACTGCTGCTGTTACCAAACCCCGAGGCCCAACCGTCCGTGAGTGCGTTGCTGGCCTCGGTGGCCGCCTGGGCTACGGGATCCCCGAGTACTACATCGAGCGGGACGGCGACGCAGACAACATCTGGAAGGGACGCCCCATCTTTAAGAATGATGGGAGAATTCCAGAGAATATGGGCGTTGTAACCGGCATCGTGGGGCGGCAGCAGGCTGAGGATCTCGTTGCGGAGAGGGTGCTTGAGTGGCTTGAGGAGGAGGAACGGGCCAAGAAGGAGCAGGTTGCCAGTATCTTGAGTTCGATCTCATGATGACTGAGGATATTTTGTTGTTGTAGCTATTGCTGTCTTTAGCATACATAAGCTGGAGATCAATGGAGATGGCATTGGTCGTGGATTTAGAGGACTGGATGGGACTATGATGAGATATTCAGGAACAGTCGATACACCAGTGTATTTCTCATGAATACCACGTTAAATTTAACCAGCTTAAATGATTCAATTTATGATTTCAAAGACCTGCTTATCATGAACCACCTCGTCTGCCTCCCCTCCCTCCTCGTCCACCACCTTGACGAGGTCCCTTTCCAAACGGCGGGCTTATCTTCAACCCAGCCGGCAGATCAGCAACCCACTGCCCGTCTTGCCATAACACGCCAACATCAGCCTTACGTCCCGTCACCGACTTAAAGTACTTTGTACTCAAGATGCCCTGCTCATCGCCCTCAGTCAGCAACACCCCGTTATCACTCAGCCACCACTTGACCCCGTCCTTCAAGCTCGCTTCAATGTCAATCTCAATGATGAGCTCTGCATCCTTGCGCATGCCGCTCACGACGCCTTCCTCGGGCGTCCCCGCCGAACAGTGCACATGGTTACGGCTCATGGGCTTCAGACCTCCGGTCTCCACGATTCGTGGCCAGAAGTAGAAGAAAGATCCGTGGAGGACCCGTGGAGGCACGTTTCCGGCCTCGAAGGAGATGGGCGCAAGGAGCGCTACTGACTCGATCTTGATGGAGTGGCCTTGGTTGGCGCGGATGAGGTAGTCAGCAGGCGAGGTAGATGCGACGTCAAGAGATGGGTTGGCGGCCGGGTTGGGCTTGAGGGTGAAGCGCTGCTTGTCGTTGGAACTGACGATGGATTTGACGTCGTCAAGTGTGACCTTGAGAGATCGCAACGGGCCCCATGCGAGCTGAAAGGATGAGTTAGCCTGGATCTGAGTTCACTAGATGCTCGCCACTCGAGCTCTATCACTGGTGTATCTACTCACCACAGAATTCAACGGCGCGTAGCCTTCATCGTCAAGCTGAATACCAGCGTTGGCTGCTTGATGTCTCAAGAGCTTGGACAAAGCCTTGGATACCTGCACCTCTCGGCCCTGTCCACCGCCGCCGCTGCCTCTTCCTCGCCCTCTATCGCCCTTCGACCTTGGGGCCCTGTTCTGTACCCTCTCATCCACATCTAAATATGCTTGGTCCTGTGCTGTGCCTTGGAGATCTTCAGCCATGGTGCTGATTGGTTGTGCGGAGATCTTGTGATGAAATCGCGAAGTAGCGAAACGGGTCTGAATAGCCAGAACTTGTGGCTTGTGTACACCTGAAAGAGCAAGATGCAAAAAATGTCTCTCTAATTTTGTTGCGCAGATGGAGAGCATCAAGTTGGCTTCACTCAGAAGTGTACAATAGAATTGTTAAAGATCCCGTCGGTGGGGTCAAAATTAACCTGACGGCAGTGACTCCATGCCGGCCTGACTCAGCCTCTCACATCTCTATCAATGAGGCGTCATGATGCCTTAACGCACAATTTGCCCTGAGGCTAATCAAAGTCATTGACAATACTCCATCGTGACATGGCATGCAGACAGACTATTTATTACTTCCATACCTAGTCGCAGCTCCCAACTTCTGCCGTTCATTATATCACAAAGCCAAAGTGAAAGAGGGGTCAACCGTCAAAAGATCGAAATTAAAACGATCCAAGCCATATCATACATTAAAGTAGCTTGTATGTATGTATCCATATGCTTATCCTGATACCCTTAAAATGCCATTCCTGCTCGCCTGCTACCAAATAGATAGACAGCACAGGCTCCCAAGTCCTCACAAAGCCACTGTCGTGGTGCGCCATTTTAAAAAAAAACAATCATCCCAACACCATGATGCCGTTTCCCTTCCAGGCTTTTCGTCCCCTTCGCGCAAGTACCTCTTCTATGAATGGGTAGCGTATATACACTGAGCGAAACGGGGGTCAGGCTGGTCGCTAAGAACGCTCCTTATGAATCATCAAGCCCAGAAGAATTCGAAACAAAGGGGAAAATGAAAAAGAAGTGTCTCCAGTGCAAACAAATATAAGGAAATAGCCACGTCCCGCGCTCGAAACGTACAGTGTATGGTGATACAGTCGTAAAATCAATGAAAATCGTTGTTCAGTAGCGTCATCTGTAGCTGCCAGCAGCTGTAGAAGGGTTACCAGACGCAATGCTTTCTCGATTCGGCCTCCGAATCATGCTGCCGCTTCGGTTGACGAAGGTTGTCTGCCCATAAGACATGTAGCGTTGTCCACGATCTTCACCAAGCTTGTCAGCCGCGCCGTTGCTGGGGTCGTGCTGGGTGGTTCTGTCCAAGTACCTCCGAGGAGGTGTTGCCGTGTTAATCGATGGCGTTGCCAGTCGAGAAACACCAAAGTTCGAGGAAGCGAAGCGCCGACGCGGAATAGCCGAAGTGGTGTCAGCGGTTTGTGGCTGTGGCGTCTGGTCCTGTGTGACTATTCGGATCGTGTTGACTTCGGTAGGAGCGCGTGAAGGTGTTCGGAACCTCGTGTCATCTTCACTCTCTTCGCCAACCGTGTTTCTACGGTTACGAACAAACAAAGAGGTCCTGCGGCCTTCATCAGGCTCTTCAGTACCCGCCCTTCGAGTTCTAAGTAGGAGCGAAGACTTCCTGCCATCATCTGGCTCTTCAGTACCGGCTCGCCGAGACCTGGAAACTAAGAGAGAAGATCTTCGGTTCGACATTGGCTCGAGTGGCGTCGATGGCGTCGTGTTTGGTAAACGAGACGTGGGCAGAGCGCTGCCATTGAGAATGCTAAGTCTCCTTTCTTCGAATTTGGACATGGCTCTAGGACTAATATTTGCCTTGGCCAGATTTTGCTCGCTATTTGTAATACTCTGTCGACGCTGTGAAGTAAATCCAGAAAAGGTTTTGTTAACTGTTGGCGTTGTCGGTGCTTCGTTCTTGGTAGGGGCCGGCGCAGGCACCTCGATTGACTGTCGTGGTGCCCGTGCCTGGGCGACATTCTCACCCAATGCAAGACATAGCTCTGTTAGGCTGCGACACACGCTCTCGGCTTTTCGTCTTAATTGGCGATCGGTGACAGCCGCGCCAGAGCCAACAGCGCTGGCGCCACTGGAAATAGGTCCAGGTTGGCCAGGTGTTCCCATCATGGAAGCAAGAGCCATAGCATCGTTAGCTGCAGACTCAAGAGCCTGGTACACTTCAGTGTCGAGCAGAACCTTGGACTTAGCAAGGGCAGATTGAAGAATAGAATGCGATTCTCGATGCGCCGACGCAGTGCTAACAGTTTCGGTGTTTTGGGTGCCTTTTTCAAGACGCTTAGGAGAGGAAGACATGGTTGTCACCGTTGTAGTCGCTGTCGGCGGTCGTTCATCTGATAATCTCGATACGGCAGCCCCGGAGGTCGAAGGAAGCTTGCCAGTCAGTTCAAGTCGATGGATCCGAGATTTGAGATCATCCAGCTCGTCCCATACCGTGGAAGGGGCAGTAGTTGATAGGGTCGACTCGGTTCCCTCATGCCCATTTGTGTTTTCGTGATTCGATTGATGTTGGAAATCGAATGAGCGAACAAGCGGAGATGAGTTGTACGTTTTGGTATGATTGTATGACTTATAAGCAGAGCCTCGATTTTGCCCTGTCGCATTATTGTCGGTTATTGAGGATCGTCGACGAGAATAGACTGAGTTTTCGGAACTAGGTTCTTGGAAAACAATAGATCGAGGTGTCGCTGGTGAAGGCCGCGCAGAAAGTCGCACTCGGGCCGCATCTTCTCCTGGATGCGCCGATGCTGCCTTCTCTCGTGCCAACGTGCGATATGTAGACATGCGAGAAACCTCGCTGGCCTTGTCTTCGTCGTAGCCTCTCGAGCGTGAGCGCGAGGTCTCTTGTTGATCAGAAAGTCGGCGCCGGAATTGGGGAGGGGAAGTAGGCTGATTTATAGGGACTACCGATGATAGCGGTCGTCGATGTGTAAATCGTGTCGCTCGAGACTGTTTCAGTTAGCTTTGGAGCGAAAAAGGCTGATTGGTCTTCGAATGCAGTTTCGCGCACGAGTCGATCAGACGCAGAAATAAATTGCTTGATGTCGCACGACCAAGATATATGCGCTCGAATGGAGAGGCGTATAATACGACACGTAATCCAATGTTGACACAAACAGCGAACGGAAATGGCACTTACCACTACACTGCGAGTGTCGTCAGAAGACTGCTCGTCTGGCTGGCGGCGAGAGGCCTCCTCTCTCGCGATTTTGAGGAAAACATCGCCGGTGTCATCGTTATCTAGGGCATCGTGACGACCCGAGTAGGGAGGCGCCGAGCGAAGGACATCATCGTCACCTCTACCCTCTAAGGCGCGTAGAGTGCGGTCGTGATCAGTGTCTTCGGCATCGTCGCCAAAATCATGGAAGCGCAGTCTCGAGCTCATGTCGAGAGTTAAGCTCTTGCGAGAGCCTGAAGAGCGAAAGGCGCGAATCGGCGGGACACGAACGGGGGTCGAAGATGACGGTTCGGTATTGTTGTTGGTGTTGAGTGGTGGTCGATAAGAGACGGGAGGGCGTTGCGAAAGAGACGATCGCCTCTCATCGGTCGAGCTCGACTTAGACAACGTCTTGGGTAAAATCAATTCGCGTTGACCGGAGGGAGACTCATTTGGTGAAGTATCGGATGAGGATGGAAAGCAAGATTGACTTTCCTTAGCAGCTTCGATGGCTTGCACGCGCTCCGAGTTTAAAGAGGGTGGCGGACCAGTTGAGGAACTGGCAGCAGTTGATCTGCGAGAAACCAATGGTCGCCGAGTCCGAATCTTGGATGCAGGATGCGGGGAGAGCGCGTCAGGCGATGCGGGACGCTTGGTCTGGGGAGAAGGCTCGGCTACCGATGACGAGGGTCGAATTGAGGAGACCCCAGAGTGAGATTGCGAGGGCAGTGGCGAAGTGGTTTCGTTAAGCGATTTAGATTTGTTGGATAGTGAGTTTGAATCTCTGGGGAGCGGCGTAGGCTGGGTTGTGTTCGCGGAGGGATCTGTGGTTGCAGAAGCAGAGGCAGAGTTAGACGTAGAAACGGCGTGTTTTTCGTCGCAGCGATGGGTTGTCGGGTGAGAAGTGTTAGGATGGGCTGTCTCCGGGAGCGTCGCTGGTGCTGGGAGAGCATCTGGCGCTGTGACTGGTCCACTGACGGCGCTGTCTGGGGGCACCAATGGGCCTGGGGCTGGGTCTTCAGATGCTGGTTCTGGTGCTGGTGCTGGTATCGATGTTACAGCGCTCGGGGCTGGGGCTGTGGGTGAGACAGTCGGAGCAATACTAGGGTCGGGATTGGGTGAGACAGTTGAAGACGCAGCTTGTTGTACAAGCGGCTGCAGAGATGGCGCCGCTGATGCGCTGTCAGAATTAGCTGTAGGAGGCGATGTAGGTGTCGATGCCGATGTTACTGGTTTGTGGGAGAGATAATCGCCGCCGTGCTCGTTGTTGTTGTTATTGTTTCTCAAATCGAGATTTTGGTTCCTGTTCAGGTTGTATTGGGTGCTGGTAATGGACAAGGACCCACCCTTGGCCGACCTAGCTAGGGGGATACTTCCACTGCTGATGCTTCTACGATCAGTGAAGCGAAAAGCGGGAAGTTTGGATGAGCTGTGGCTTTGGCGATGCAAGTCTGGGTTGGCGAGAACTGCAGACGAAGAAACATCAGGTTGCTGAGCGCCCGAAGTGCTGGGCAAAGCGCGAATTGGAGGCTGTTGGTGGGCATTGTCGGGGCCCGCACTGGTGAAACCACCTTGTACCGTCATGGTCTCGGCCACTGCAGCACCGTCGCATCCCAGCAAATGCTTGCAGATAGTTCGACGTCAATCGACTGCGCAGACGGGAAAGGCCTCGCAGCCACGTCGTGGTAATGGCGGTAGGTTGTCCTGGGGGGGGGGGATTGGTCGTCCAGACTGCTGATGATGGCGTAGTTATATCTCGAGGGTTAGGTGCTGCAAACCGAACAGATGGCCAAGTCCTTTCTTTGACTCAACACAAGCAAGCTGTCAACTACCTATTACAATGGATGCATGCGGTAGTGGCAGTCTCAGATAACAATGGACTAAGACAGCTGAATGCCTTGGCTTCGAGAGGTTTTTGCCGCTGTCAAAGCGTCCGTGTGAGTGATGTTGGAACAGACTCCTCGGAAACGGACAAAGCCAGAGACAAACGTCACAGTTGCAGTTGCAGTCAGGTCAGGTCGTCGAGGAAACCTAGGGGTAGAAGTGGCAGTGACGATGAAACAGAGAGCGAAGCCAAGGACGGGCTCGGGTTGATAGTAAATAGCTGGAGGCCAAGGTTGTCGTTTTTTTATGCAAGCCCAAGCCTTCAGAATTGAGGAGGCGAAGAAAAAGAGGGCGAGGTTGGTAGCGGTGAGGAGGCAGAAATGCCCGTGCAGGAAAATCCCAAGAATGCAGCAAGAT
This sequence comes from Fusarium sublunatum, assembly GCA_013623665.1. Taxonomy (NCBI): domain Eukaryota; kingdom Fungi; phylum Ascomycota; class Sordariomycetes; order Hypocreales; family Nectriaceae; genus Fusarium; species Fusarium sublunatum. Next base: position 6,907 of record JABFFF010000348.1, on the reverse strand, counting down.
AGGAAAGACGACGTGTCGAGGAGCAAGAAGCCAAAAGGGCGATGAATGAGTGCAAAGAGAAGCGAAGTGAAGCAAAAGTGAGGCAACGTAGAGAAAGGAAGGGTTTGAGGATCGAGGTTTGAATAATAGATTGACGCCGCCACGGGAAAGCGAGAGGAGCAGGATCAGACAAGGGCCTACCTCACGGACGGTCCCTTTTTCAATACAACACCAACAAGACCAGTTCAACAGGGGGATGGGACCGTCACAAAAGGATAGATAGGAAATCACGGTCGGTAAAGGTCTTGGCCTCTAATCAAGCGAACCAAATGGGCGGTGGGATTTGTTTATAGGTTGGGCAGCTATAGGGAGGGGAAGATCCGTAGGGCTTCATTCATTCATCGTATCCAACGGTTTTGGTATGTATGTATCAGAGCACCTGGTCGACGATACATAACGTTTGCGGTGCGGTTTCTTAAGAGATTTGACTCGGCTCGGCTTCACAAGACCCATGTCAGTTGATGGATGATGGGCGAGTCTGAACTGGCGAGTGGGTGCAGATGCAGAACAACACCAAGCCAAGCCAAAACCATCCAATGAACCAATACCTTTAATGCAAAGCAAGCACATCACGCAGTAGACTCGACATGGGTGCTTGGATCTGCAAACTTGCAACTTGCAACTGACTTTTCCCCTGCAGAGAACCTAGACGCCCTCGATCATGACAGTCAATGCTGTGCTACAGTGCACTCGGCAGTTGATCAATCAATATGTGCTGTGCTGGCTGAATGACAGACAGGCTTACCTGGTCTATCTAGGTAGGTATCTATTAAGTTCTATCTCCCCCCTCAGCCCCTTTACCTCCGTGAGAACGTCTTTGTCCACCGAAATTTGTCAACGCTCCCGGTCGCACAAGCTCCGTTCCCACGGAGACCTGAGCTTCATCCTGTCTTTGCTTGACACGATGCTTGGTCCGTTTTCTTGACCCATTTCGTCAACGACTATCCCAATCCCCTTTCCGATTCCTTGGTCGTCTGGAATGCAACTCACATCCCTTGTCGTCTCTTAGCGGGAGAGCATAGGCCACCGTTGGATTCAACCGCCCGAGAAGCTAACGTCAAACGGAGGCCAGATATGGTAATGGGACCCTGCTACAAGTGGTTAGGCGTGCTTAATAAGGTAAAGCCTCGCGCCAGTAACGCCAGGGGACTCCGTCCGTTGCTGAGTGCTTCGGAAAAGAGAAACGCCTCGAGGCGAGTAAACTTCACGACCCTGAGCCCTATCCTTGTGCTGAAACAGAGGCTCTCTGGGGGGTCGTATTGTAGGATGGGGATGGGCCGGCTATCGTCCTTACATCTAGACGCAGTGTCAGGGGGGGGAGAGCAAACATGAGGTGATTGCACATTTACATGCAGAGCAATCTTTCAAATCCTGCATTCGGCCGACGCGCACAAGTTCCTTTTTGCATGATGCGCAATCGCTGTGACCGACGGATATAACGTGGCGCAGAGCTACATATCAAGCCGTCCGCCAAGCAAAAAGTCTCCGTGCCATGACATGAACCTTCAGGCCTTCTTCTTGCACCCAATTTCTGAATGTCAGCTGTTGCTATGTGGTTGTTGGTCAGGCCAGCAAGGGCATCCCCTTGTCCATGCTGCGAATGCCCTCAGCGCCCGGGACCTGTCATAGCCCAGGACGGCTAACTTTTCGCGCCATTATCGGAACCTAAGCATTTTCCCGGTAAAAGGATCGTTCGCCTATTCAGCAGCGCAATTAGCTTGGGCCATTGCGTCCCAATGCTCGCTGTAAAATTTTCTACAGACTAGGTACTCTGTACTTATCCCGCTGGGTTGGTAATTGTGATTTCTAGCGAATGTAGCCACCATGCATACACTCGTCTGTATTCGACGTGCGGGTGCCATGCGAGTTTGCGCGGCCAGTGCAGAAAACCTGGTACCGGTAATTAATGTTGGAGGTTTCCCTTGTCATGCTTGCTTTTGCGCTTCTAGGTATCATCTTGCTGTTCTGCGAGTCGACCATTCGGGTAAAGGGACCCAGAGTTCTGGTTGTAGTTCCTCGGCACGGGCTATATTGTCAGCTTGCAGAATCTCATGCAGCCTTTCAACATCAAACAGGTGATAGGTGGGTAGGTACTAGATTTTTATATTAATGTGGTAGGCTTATAGTTCCGTTTGTATGCCCTTGTTATCGTGGCTTTCATCGTGAACAACTCGAGTCTGGTGCCATAGATAGTATTCCACGCTGACCTAACCTGGACTACCAGGACTCGGTTGGGGAACAATAACTACTAACCTAGTACTGACGTCCTTATTACAAACGGTTAGTAATTTCCATATAGTAATTGGAAACTCCTTGTTAAAGTATTCTAAATCGTTCTTATAACATGGATTTCGCATGGCATGGCATGTCTCCATCGTTTAGTTACGAGATCCTGCCATGTACCCCTATTATGTGTTGACTGTTTCTCATGGCCTCAATCATTACGGATCCGCTACATGGCCATCGGGATTCACACTTACAAAACACTGTTTTATACAATTATCAAGGTTCAATTCGCATGGTATGCTCTTGTCGTGTACGTGTAAGGGTATTAGGACGGCTTACGTTAGGCGACGCATCGGAGGAGCGTCGGATAATGGTTAAGCCGATCTGATCTCCTTTTAGTTATCTTTAGCGTAGAATCTTCCTTGAAGATTCTGCAAGTTGAAGTCTAGTAACCTAATTGAACCTATCTACCATCTTAGAGTCACCCTGACTATCTAACTCTTTACAGTACGTACTTGTAGCCATGTTGATGATGTTGTGGGTTTTGCACACTACCCGTATGGCAACTAATAGCAGAATGCGATCCTTGTGATGGAGACCACTTATGACTTGATCAGTTTTCGATAACAGTTTCAGCTGACCGCCGATGCAAGCACCATGTATATCGTTTCCTACTTGTGTCTTGGAGGCTGAGAGAATGTTCGATAGCAGATACCTGTCTGCTGTTGTGGTTGAAGATGTGAGACTGCTGTTACCAAGCCAACTCTTACGATATTTCTCATGTATTTATTGCTACGTAATCAGGTAAGTCAACAATTAAATACACATATGCTTGTCAGTTTTATTACCATAGGTAGTCATAGATGTTGCGTGTTGCAGTCGCATCTATAGAAACTTGCAGACTGACATGACCACCAACATCACTTATTTCCACTTTCGGTACCAGAAGAAGAAACTCGAGAATAAGGGAAACCTGGCTATCAAGATAGAAGGAATCAAGCGGTCACAACATAAGTAGGCCTATTGTCATAAGGTACCTTTGGTGAGTGAAAGCATGGAACCCGCGCTAGATAGTAGCAATAGTCTACCCTATACGGCCATAGGTGGCATCTGAGGACATCGTGGTATACAGGTACTAAGGTAAGGTCCCTAGGTGGAAGTATGAACGCAAATGAACAAAAAGAATGGAATGCCATATTCACGATACTGACAGTATGTTCTGCATCCCCATGCTAATAAAGATTCCCATGCCAAAGCCACGCGCCTTATGTCGTGGGAGCAGTACGTTGGGCAGAACCATGACCTTATATGCCCTGCTCATATACCTTAAGCTCAAGGCCATAGCCATCATCAAGACAAATAGCAGCCACGATCGAGGCGAATGCCAACGAGTAGGATGGTTCATAAGCGGAGTAGATGCTGAGAGAACGTTGAGAATTGCTCAACCGCGTAAATTCACGCTGTCTAGGGACAGTTTCCTGGAGCACCCACATATTTATATACACGTATTCCAGATCGCATAATGACACTTGAAGATCACACTCAATATGTATCCGGCTAGCCTATTCACTAGAAGCATCATTGTCTTGGTCTCGACTGTAGAAGTAGATACTACTGTTGACATCTTGGCTGCATTTTTTACTTTTCCACTGTAAAATAGAAGCAGATACATGTATGGCACCGCGAGAATCAACCATAGACGATACTTCTCGGGCGCAGCCAGAGTAAGAGGGGTTTGTCTGAATATGTTGCAGAACTACCGTGTTAGTCACCATAGGCTATCCTCATGTTTGTTCATAGTTCGTACTACCAATTACTATGAGAAGATCAACTTAGCTATATGCGTATGTTCTCCTGAAAGCCAATATAGATTGTGAGATATCATAACAGAGATTTGCTGTAAACCACACGCTGTAAGGAAAAGCAAATGAGGAAACCAAATACTTGTGTTATATAGGTCAAGGAAGTTATAATGTGCCTTGGCATGACCCTCTCAAATACATGGAGACATCTTCGCATTGACCTGAAACAAACTGATCACCTATCCATGTCCGGAACAATCATATCCATGTTTTCCGAATCGTAGGCAAATCGTTTACCGGTCATTTATTACCAACATAGGGAACACACGAACAATCAGATGGAGCTACGATACCCCGGAGAACATATCTGAGATTGATATACAAACACATGGGGCAATGGCCAAGAACCCGTGCACGCTGCGTTTTTGTAAGTCTCGTTTAGCAGTATTCGAACATAATCGTGCTTGGCTCGAGGGCCATTTGCAGCAGGCTTGAAGTCATTTTCCCTCGTGATGAAACTGGCTCGGAGGTTAAAACCAACTCTTCTTGGTTGAGTGTCGACTTCCTAGCAGTGAGATAAACCATGGAAACCTTTTGTATCACGGGTCCCTGGCCATGTTACAAAAAGTTCATGCTTCAAGATTCTGGTTAGCGACACGTGATACAAGGAGGTAAGACGGGGATAAGAGTTCCCAGGAGAATGCGTAATATTTCCGGTTCAATATTGATCGAAACAAATGGGATTCTGTTGCTGGACAGGCTTCACCTTGGATCTGCTCTGTAAGGGTTTTAGACCTCAGGGGATAGGGGACTTAAAGAACGGTTGTTGCGTAGTTGTTGTGCTGTACGAGGGCGAAGTGACCCTGCAATGGAGAGTCTCGTTTCAGATCAAGACCCGCTCCAAAGGTGTCGTTCTAAAGCGAGGGTCCAGTAATGCTTGCTTGCTTGCTGCAACCTTCAGGTGAGGCGGCTCATTACACCAAAGGAACGGGTCGAATCTCTTTTTGTCTCTGAGTGGCCTGGGGCGAATTTCGACTTCCAACAACGGCAGGAGATGGTGACAAGATGTGGACGAACCCTGCAGGGGTCGGCTTATGGCAGCACGAGGGAACCAGGAGGCTAAAAAAAGGACATCCATTTTTCGACATCCAAGTGGGTTGTAATCGTCGCCTCTGGCCCCGAGCAATTTGACGTGCAGCAGCCAATCTTACTGTGTACTCGTTGTACGGGTCTGATTTTTGCTTTTTTTTTTTTTTTTTTTTTTTTTCTTCTTCTTCTTCTGAGGATGATCCTCGTTGGTGGGTGCAGCGTCTGAGTCTGAGAAGCTGAAACTTGATGGGGCTCGCGATTTTCACGTTTCCATTCCTTAGCCCAGGGGTTTCAGCCTGTGAACCACTCTCGTTGTAGCTTGGCGGCCTTGATCTGCCGCCAGAAGGAAGCTAATGAAGAAAGTGTGCGGTCTGGCTTGTTTCTGAACATGACTTGGCCGGATCACATACATGTTGGAGGCTGAAGGGTAGGCCAGATGATACTACCTATACTTGGTATAAGAAACTCGAATAATCTGCCCTGCATACCTTGGTCAACGGTTCAAATGTCGCATCGTATGAGCAAATAACCAAAGCTGTGGCAAGATTGGTTATGAATCTACTTAGATAAGGAGCTGATAGGTTAAAAATAAATCACCCGTATATGGAGTACAAGTTATTAATCTCGTCAACGTCTCCACCGGTTTAACGTCGATAGTGCCATCTAGGAACGACAGTGTCTGTCTATTGGAAAGTCTTCCGTACTGTATATTGGCGCCTCAGAGGCACGTGCATCTAAGCACTTACTTAGAAGCAATTATGTCGACCAAGAATAACGTTGCCCACTATTGATGTTGTTCATACGAGGTTTCCAAAGTGGACGACGCCGCAGTGGCTCGACCGAAGCTACCTAAGCCACGAGAGTTCTGACAGTTAACGTGACCAAGGAAACTGCCTCGGCACAGGGACTGGCACTTGACTTCAAACAAAGGCCACGCGAGAAGCAGGCTTGGACGTCCGTGTTTCGATCGCAGGTATCCAGTTTGTACGATGTCGGCTGCCCGGTCAGCGAACACAGTGGCCAGGGGGGAGCCAGTGCACGCGAGCCAAGTTCTGCCCTGGCACTTATGGTAACAGGCGCAGCAGCTTAGTTGACGGTGGAGGAACAGGGGACCCCCTAACTTGAGGAGCCGCCTGTAGATACAGAGAGGTTCGAGAGGTTACAAAGGACCCCTTGTCCACCTGTGACGCCAACAGCTGCCCGAATCACCGAACAATTGAATGAGACGGGGCAACGGGGTTACTAGGGCCAGTCTTTTCTTGGCCGGCGACGGCGTTACGGAGTGGCGCGCACCAGGCTTTGCAGCAGAGTCGGATCGGATCAAGTCATGAGAGAGTCTGGGATGATATGATGAGCTGCAGCCCTACGTGAGAGTGAGAGCGGGAGGGGGGGAGAGGTTGGAGGTTGAGGAGGCTGGCTGTCAGCCAAAGTTGGAATCTTGAAAGTTAAAGTGAACATCGTTTCCTAATTCCGTCAAGATCTCAGATAGCCCTGGCCCCAAATCCCCATCTCAAGTTATATTAACCGTTTCCAATGTCACAGAATGACATGCACCCGTCTGCACGCGCGCATCAGGTCTCTTGCGAGCAGAGCACAGTGCAAAGTCTGTTGCAGACAGCCTGAGAGGTACCGCCGGCGGGTTAAATTTAAATCCCTGACCCTGCCCCGTCCTGTCCTGACCGTCGTCGCGACTTGCACCCCGCCCCCCCCCCCCCCCCCGAACTATCAGTCCTAAACCAGCCTTTCAGCCC
>JABFFF010000345.1:477-31938 GCA_013623665.1 Fusarium sublunatum | reverse complement strand
TCAGATAGTTAGATGTAAGGTTAAGGGATTTTTGATCGGCATGCTTGTCTGATCGGCATACTTATCGTATACGTTATATAATTATTTAAAATAATAAATAAAGTTTAATCTGTTAGGGTTGTCATCTTGACTGGCGTGGTATAGCTATTCATTCTAGATATGGCTTTTTTAAATCGATGACGCTGGTTTAGCCTATATGTTTATCGCACCTGTAAATGACCTATGTAGCTAGCTTTGGTTGAAGTTGACACTAGGGAAACCCGGGCCTCTCCTCTTGATCCGGACGTCTTGGTGCTGCGGATTCGTAGAGCTAGGAATAGAAGCTTTAGCTAAATCGTTTCAGCTTTTAAGAAACCCGGATTCTCCTCTAGCGGTATCAACTAACTAACGCAGCCACTGGTAAGTCATCAATACAGTATTTGAACCGAACCATGTTATAACTCTTCCGAGACACTCAAGGTCTATTCTGTTTCACGATTAAAGTAAAATATCAATCTCTGACCTTTATCCGCGTCTACCTGCCATTGACTCAGTAAAAATACAAGCACTCGTCTCCAAGTCCAAGATGCTACCCTTTGAAGCTTTTAACATCTACTCTTTCGTATAAGTCAAGCTCGGACATCTGGTGCCTCTGGAGAACTCACTACATAAACCATGAGTTATATGCCGTATCGGATAAATGTACGATGCCTTTGTAGCTGAACTTGAGGATATGTCTACTAGCCTTACTGAGGTATGGCTATCATGTCTGTCGCTTTCACTGGCCTAATATCAACTTTGCCTGCATTTGGGCCCCTATCTGGTTATTTATACCGAGGGAGTCTTGATGGGCGGCCCAACAATTAACCACCGCGCCTAACCTGAGTCACTAGTTGGGCAACTCTACTATCTCACAACACCCCAAATGCCTCAATATTGATGTATTAACTTCACAGAAGCCCAGTCCATCACTGTCATTCCCATGTGGTTTGAGTGGAATTACGTATGAGTTCGGCATGATCCCTGGCGTCTGATAGGCTGTCGATGACATCTCCGTCATGCCAACCTCCGGTTTTATGATCATGCTGGACAAGAGCAAGTAGGAAAATCTGTTCACGATATAATTCTCTCTACCCCAATCGTCGAGAACTATTAAGATTCCATACGTTCGTCTCAACGAACCTTTCTCGAATATCACAACGTTGTCTCAGAAATGTCAAAGCTCCTCTGTAAGAAAGACTTAAAAATCTCGAAGACCTGCGCAAGAGATATTGGCAAATGGTCCATGTCAAATCCATTATTTCTGAAAAAGATCGCCACTACTACCCGGGGACATATGATCATAAGACGGTCAGTCCGAAGTTGTCTATCTATAGCTAGTAGTTAAACTTTATAGTGATCGATTTTGTTATTGACCAAGATTTTGCTGGTCACTTCGTCTATTACAAGTGACATTTAACGCCGCTTTGTGTTGCAGATTCATGTCTATCTTCCAAGTCTATGACCCTCATGTTAAGTCTTAGGTATCACGCAATAGTGTTTACACCTGTACTTGTCTATCTCGCTGCTCTCAATCTTTCACATGCCTTTTCTTTTCCAGTTGCTTACACGCAGCTACGTATGTAAAGTTCCGGTTGGAAGGCTACCAGCACATGGCCCTATTTACGCCCCTTGTCCTCTGTGTCGATGATTGAAGTACCGCTTTATGGGTTTTACGTGCTGAGCTCGTTGGTTTAGTTTCACAGGATGTTGTATCCCTTGATGATATTGTCGTAAGGACATGATTGTACGATATGGTCGTGATATATGAAACCGTTAAACCTAACCTATCGCAGGGTGATACCCCGTGAAAGACTAGCCTGCTGGTGTAACGCTGAAGGCCACAACTTATCAAAAGGGACTCCCCTGGCTTAGTTGCCGTTTAGGGGCGTGGTAGTGCCTCCGCGTACAGTCGATGAATTGTCGAAGGAAGCGGATGATAAACCTGTCGTTGATGTCTCGGGAGATAATCTGTGTTGGGGGAATATAAGCAAAACCTATTTGCCGTAGAAATCTGTTGTGTATAAAAAAGAATACTGTAGTACCCGTTAGCCGTAGACTACTTATCAAATTGGTCAGGGAACAGTTAGTTACTAGACGAATCTGGCCCCATCCCTACTTTCCATTATGGCTCCAAGAGTATGTATTATCCTTTCAGCGGTTGTTCATTCAGTTCACGGGACTCACTAACTACCGTGTTGAGCCTCTCTGGTTATCATAATACATCAAACGCCTTGAGCCACGCTTAGATCTGTCTCGAGACTGTCACTGCCCCTCGAACGCCTTAGCCATTTGCTTTCCTCAACTAAGCACTCATATATTCACAAGACACTCAACAGCGTTAAATATAAGAATCTCTGTATTTCTATATCTGGACGTATTGCTTGTTCGTGTCCGTAGAATGGGAAAAATGGTTCCGTCCAGGTCAGTTCTATTCCCACCCATCACATCTCCATCAGAACCTTTCCACTTGCCACCTCCAACATACTCACCATTTTCCTGTCCCACAGAACCTGCCCATGGTAAACTCTCATTAGGCTCGTCACATATACAAACAAGGCGACTTCAACTATCAAGTACAACAATTGCAGGCCTGCTTTCAAGGCATTCCTATACCTCCCAAGTTATTTAATCTTGCTCTAGGACTATCCAGCCAGTTTAAATGTCGTCCTGAGGATGTCCGCGAACTAACCATCGCATCAGTTCATCCCATCAACTACCGAGCTGCCCCTAAAGCTTCGGCAGCCACCCTCTGCTATCCAATGAAGAAGCAAGTATGAATGGCTCTTAACGCCGTACATAAGCTTTAATATCCACAAGTAGCAGGCCAAATTACCTATAAACTAGTAGATAACAGAGAAATGTGGCAAACACATTAACACAACATACACTTAGCTCTTTGCCGTATTCTTTCGATATTTGCCAGCTTGTAGGGGATTTCGCCTAAGCCTTTGGTTCCTGCGCTATGAATCGACTAAACAAGAAGGAAACCAAGGACAAACGCAAACTGACAAATGACATCGATATACCTATGCAGTCACTGTATGGTCAGTCTGAGTATAATAGAACGGTTGTATAGGCCTGGATAATAATCTCTTCTATTTCGGTGGCGATTCTCTGAGAGCAATGAGACTAGTATCTGGTGCTAGGAAACCTAGTCTGAGACCAAGGGTTGCCCAGATCTTTTAGTATCCGAAACTGAATGACCTTGCAAGTGGTCTTAGGATGAACCTTGCCTCCGAAAGTGTCCTTGCAACATAAAACAAGATCAAGCCATTTTCTCTTGTCTCAACAAACACATAAAACCTGGATGGGTTTGTCGACAAAGTGTCCCAGCTGTGCCCTATCAGCAGTGACACTATCAACGACATCTAACCAGCAACACCGTTACAGCAGGGTCTCATGGCTCTTACCACCAGGATTATGCAATACTACATAAGTAAGGCTCTCTTGTAGATTTTAATCAAACGTTTAACACTCCAGTGGAGGAGTAATGACAATCTTGACATATGCCTGAAGCTTAACAAGGCCAAGTCTATACAGCTCGGAGAGCCATGAATCCGGACATTCAAAGCATGATCCAAAGCATCTACTATAATAAGTTAGACAGGATTCCAAACCAACCACCTTGGTCAAACTTTGTCAATTACCTCCTTAGCCCAGACACCAAATCCAGCAGGGCATTCCAAGAGAATAACCTTCAGGACTATCACTAAATTCCGTTCCTAACTCTCATAAATAATATAAAGGCTAACATTTCTATCAGCTCCTCCTTCGAGTTACCCGCTTTAACGGAATCCAGTGTTATACTCTTAACTATTGAAACTGTATATCTTGATCTATCCTAATGGGATATGAGTAAGATAAGTATAGAAAATAAATACTCACAACTACAATCAGAGCTAGATAGGCCCTTACTGTCTATCTCAATACCGGCTCACCAGATGTTATCTTTGGCAAACCGTCAGCAGGACTAGGAGCCCCTGTCGCAGGGCTCGAGGATATTGTCGGCCTCCTGTGCGAGCCAATGTCCCTCATCGAGGCTCACAATCAACAGTGACTCAGTTCCTTCTTCAGGTATAAGGTCAGTCAACGGTAATAATCACCCATAAGCAGTTAGGCCTGCAAAAAATCTCAAAGATCACCCAGGACGCTCAAAGAAGATATCACCAGCTTCTAAGACCATTCCAATGCTCATTATTACTAAGCGAAACTGGCGTTTAAAGGTAGAGGGAAGTAAGGGTGCTAACATTGATAGAGGCTCTGCCTCTTTCACTTATTTACCGCTTCTTTTCGCTCTGTAATTGCCTTTTTAAGGATATAATCCACATTTACTGGCATCATACCATGACCTTAAGGCCCTCTTAGTCATGCATCCAGATAAAGACATTAAGTACTACGATACAAAGCCCAACTACGAGACTTTAATATAAATATAATTCTAGCATCTGAACACCTTATTAGCCATATAAAAGCCGGAGATAGCCCAGAGCAGATTCTTAATATAAATCGTTAACTTCTCGCAAACTTATACAGGGATGGCGTCGATGCCGATAACACATAAGAAGCACGAGATCTCAAGTTTCCTACATATGTCATCTTTACCAATAGCTCCACGGGAAAAACAAAGGTATTAGTCTTAAACACCGAGCTTTAGCGACCAGTTGCTCATACCATGGCTCCGCTGTAGAGCTGAATAGGACGGCGAGAGTGCTACAATTTGCTTCTTATGCCTTGAATACTTCTATCCAGGAGGCTATTAGTATTCTAGTCCATAGAGGCACTATATACATTCTCTTTCCATATGATGTATAAAACATCCTTTAAAAGGGAATTCGCACGATAACCATCGATAGGGCCTACCTCGCGCCTTCTGTTATGAAATCTTTTGATCCTGTGGCTGTACCTGGGCTTGAAACAATTGTGCCGGCTGGCTTATCGTTTACTGCGGAATTTCTTTAAACGTTGGTCCCGGCCGGGCCAGATGATCCTTCATGGTTATGGTCTAACAGAGTATACCGTTCTTCGCTCTGTTATGATCGTCGATTTTGAAGCACCTGATGAGATCGTATTGGCAAAAGTATGGGAGAAACAAGCTGGGTTGTTGACCAAGATGACGACGGGAAATTACTTCCGATTGTAGAGGTCGGTGAGCTTCTTATTGAAGGCCATATCCTAACAAGGGGTTACATGCACGACCAGGACAAAACTGCAGCCGAATTCTGAAATGCCTTGATGATGTTGTTCAGGCGGTGTCTTAGATCATCATCTCTATTGGCCACGGAGCAAATTCGACATTAGCAGCTTTCCCATCGCCAAACAATTGGTGTATCTGAACCGTGGTATACTCGCCAAAACAGATACCTCCGTCTCAAAACCAGTCGCCGTCTGACAAGGCAAGCGTCAGAGGCCAGAGGAGGAGAAGCCCTGTCAAGTCTGCGAATGGTCTTTGGGTTCTCGACCTGCCAGTCATTCGAAACCGTATGGGTGATGGCCATCTTCAGGTTCTGCCGGCTGATGTCCAGAACCTGTTTATGAGTATAGACAACATTGTTCCCGATCACATTGACCTTTTCCCATCAGAGATTCGCAAAGACATAGTAGCCATTATGCCTCGAGCGCGAAGGAGGGATGGTTGGTTTCGACCTGCAGAATCAACTCAGCAGCAGCAGCAACAGCAACAGCAACAATCTGAGCTCGACACAGTACCCCGCTCTCGCAAACCAACGTCACCTGTTGATGTCGCATTGCATGAGCTAGACTTGCTGTCTATAGCCGAGCCGAGGTCTCATGGGACATCCAAGTCCATCAGCCGCTACTACAACATGCCCTTGCCAGTCGTGCTACGGTACAGGTTGAGCCCTCCCTCACAGTAGAGACCTTGGCTCCCTTCTCGCCCATGACGAGTGGACGTGGCGGAGGCAGTGTTATTGAGAACAAGATGATAGATTTCTGCCTCAGCCTTTGGCTCAATGACGGGAAACCACGACAGCTGCTTAACAAGAACGATACCCACGCTGATCCAGCCGATATAAAGCTCATGTCAGCAATTACAGAAAAAGTCTGGTCTCAGCCCTCGGATGCCTAATCCATCAACTAAACAGGATACCTACCCTTACAATTTACACCAATTGCTTATAACATAGAAACCAAGACGTCTCATTAGATATAAGACAGAGAGCTATAGCTTTCTGTTTAGACGGCCGTATGGTTCTAACGCATAGCCATGCTTGTCCCTAAACAGATTGCTTAATATGGCATTGTCACCCTTCCAATGTTATATATAGTCGGTCATGACTAGAAGTTATCTTTTACGAGTTGGCCGGAGGAAAGTATTGAGATAATAGGGTCCCTTGTGCTAGGAGATACGAGGACCTTACTGGGGTCGTATACTCTCGTTGCTGCTGTTTTACGCAAGAACTGTGACTGAATTGCGACTGTATATCGGGAATTGATTGAAAAGATGTTCTTATAAGAATGCTAGTTAGATATATCGATCCAATCCCAGCCTTTGTCTCATGATCAAACTCTCTCAGTTTACCCTGGGCTCAGGCTTGGAGGCCAGTACATATTCCATTAAAGCTATCAATGTCAGCACAGTCATCGATTAACCCGCAAGCTGCAGTTATTAATGGCCATGGTCGAACTCTTGTTGGAACAAATTGCAAGGCAGACAAGCTGTTGCTAAATTCTGTGTGGTGATATAAGGTCTCCCAGGAGATGGCTGGGCCATTGGTCTCCATGCTTGAAGAGTTTTGGCTTGTATGAAGCCACCTAATATTGCTTTCAAAAAAGCCCTGGTGAATATGTTGATTTCTCTATAACTTTGCTAAAACAGCTAAGAAATGATCAGTAAGTTCATATGCTACGATTTCGCCTAGAGGAATATTTGTTTGGCGGCACGCAAGTTGGGTGGGTCGAAGGTTGCGTACTCGTTGATGGTAGAATTGGTAGACATGGCCAAGATGAATATAGACACTTGATCTGTTCTCGATTTGAGGTCGAGTCTGAGATTGCAAATGATGTCCTCATGTTAACTTGGGCAATTCCTCATCCATGCCACCATCTCACGTCTACCAACATCTAAATGCAGTATTTCGGCAGACAAATGAGTATGGGATAGTCAAGATAGGTAAAGCTACTTGTAAATGAGAGTGAAAGGCCTGTGACTGACAAAAGGGAGTGCTCGATTGGAACTGGGAGTTTTGCGCCGATGGCATCCTGTGCGATGTTAACGAGAGCTACCTAGTTACCTATCTCGAAGGAGTCATGACCATGATGGCCTAGAGCTGTATAAATCTACCAGAGGTAGCGTCTAACTTCCTTATAGATAGGGTATTGCCCGATCTCGATGCGAGTCAATGCTTAAATGAAAGTACCGGGCTAATTCCCAGTAACACCCATACATTCATGGCGCTGCAGGTCCTCACGTTTTGGAGACAATGGTGACTCCATCAATTTCTTCTGTTTGATCAACGTAGTACAGGTCACAGTCCTCTTTGAAGTCGACCAGATTGGCAGTAATCGTCTGCACCCCGTCCAGAAGCTTGCCGGTCCAGTAATCAATAACACCACTGACTTCTAGGATACCTAGAATAGACAGGACAGTCCACCTGGACTTGTCCATCCAGACCGACATCCTGGCTCCAGGACCGATTCCAAGGCTGGAGAGATGCTGTGCAAGCCTCCTGGCGTTGACCCAGTGTTCATCGTATGTAAAGTCGCCATCCCAGACGCAGACCGCCGGCGATTCTGGCTGTTCTTGGACTACATCCCGTATCAGATGGTACAGGCGTCTGAAGTCCCGCACTGGTATCCTCGCACTCCGTTTCTTGATCTGCGCCAGATCAATAGCAGTGATCCCCTCCAGACTCTGTAGTTGCCTCTCGTGATTCTTCTTGTCTAGGAACTATGAGACCCAGTGCTCAAACTGTGCAAGAAGCACCGCAACTTGAGCCTCGCTTATATTATTGCTCTTGAAATGATCCTCCAGATTGACCTGAGCCCTTTGTTTACTGGGTAGTTGGCACTGGATGGCGAGAGTAAGCAGCTCCAAGCTAGTAAACTCGGTAGCTCCCTCACCGTTCCTAGCATATGGTGGTTCAATAACAAGATCATGGTTGATGTCCGTCGCTGGCTGGAGATCGGGACATAGGCATTTGATCTCGTCCAACCCTGTATGCTCAAAAGGTATCGTTCCCACTGCCTGAGACTGTATATACCCCAGATAGCTAGAAAGCTTTGCTTCCCCACTGACATGCACTTGAACTGGCACGGTGGTAATGGTGGGCGCAATAGGCTCCATGACCTACGCGCCCGGAGCTCCAAGGGGAAATAGTCTTGCTGGGTTCTACGGATCAATAAGCCAAAAGTCGCCGTTCATGGGGAGTCCAATATTCGCCAGGTCTTGCAAGCTCTGGAGTGGCTTCCTAACACTGGCAAATATAGAGCTCTCGGTTGGGCTGTACGCATTGAAGATATCTGCCTTTCCGAGCCATGCTTTCAACACGCTTGCTTTGACTTCTGCTCCAAACAAGATTAACTTTGCTACGGTCGGGGCGTCCGCTGGGGCGAGCGAAAGGACGTTTACTTCGAGACCAAGTACTAAACCGTCGAGGTCGTTGATTTGGCTCATTCCATCGGGTATACAGACACAACCTCCGCTGATGAGTGTGGTGAATAAGTCGGATAACGACACGTCAAATGTGTACACCGCAAACTGGAATACTCTGTCCTCCTAAGACACGTTCAATGCAATACCATGAGCACGCATGCTAGATGCTAGGGCCCGATGCTCTACCAGTACGCCCTTCGGTGTTCTTGGATTTGTCCATACAGACTCCCACAGGGACAACGGTAATATTCACTAGATTTTGAGCCAAATATGAAGTACGGTTATCCAGCTCCTCGTATGTCAGGCTGCGATCCCAAGCGTCGATGGCGACAGCCGATGGTTACGACTGTATGTGGTCGTTGACCAGCTCATGAACGCCTCGATTCAGACACTCAGGAACACAAAGATTTGTCTAGAGGATCTACTGATTCTGACTTTCGCTGATGAGCTCAATTCTGGACACAGCGGTGCTAATGTTTCGGAAGATGGAGTGAAGCGCCTCTTGAAAGTTCTGAAAGAGACGTTGGGCAGAGTCTTTGTCCACCCGACAGGCCCAGTAATCCAGCATGATCTCCATATCTGCTTGGCCGGCTGAAACGATAAGAGAGACGTCCGATAGTATCAGCTTGCTGTAGCTTTGCATTCTCTCAGGGTCCGTACTCTGGAAAGGGCTCAAGGGTGAGGCCAATGATGCGAATACCAGATCATGAATCTCTGTGCGTAATGTTCGGTGGCAAGCGTCGTTATGGAGTAATTCTGTCAGCTCCCCGCTGAAAGTGAAGGAGCAAGATGTGACGCCTCGGGCTTGCGGCAGGGCTGAATTTGCGGATTGTCAACTCGTGTCAGCAGGTTCAAGTTGTTTCTCCATTCCTTGATTCACTCGCTCAACCCACTTGGAGGAGCTATGAGACTCAATACTCAAGTGAGGGTATTTCCAGATATCCTGCAGAAGTGTTGACCAAGAGTCAGCGTCCAAAGCCGCCTTACCTGCTACCCTTCCAAGTTTTCTAATCCGGGTTTTTTCTCCTACGGAGAGAACGCTGAAAATGGCTTGGCTTGACGTTCAAACCTCCTCTTGCAGCTTCTTAACCTCGGCTGCGGCCTTCTCATCGGATTCATATGGCAACAAGGTTTCCGTAGGTACAGTGCCTGAAGGCAAGTAACCACCATTTTGATCGGGATGTAGGGTAGCTCCGAGAACTGAATGCCTCACCACCAGCTTCCCCAACATTCGAGTAGCATCATCGAGAGACACTGGAGTCCGAACATACATTATGAGACCCTGTGTCGACCTGGAAGTATGGTACAGACTTTGCACCTGTATGTGGGGAACAGAAATAGATCCGTGATTCGTCGCGGACGCATCTCATCAGGACCAATAGAATGTGCAACTGACCACCTATTTTAGACAAGTACAGATTGTGGACACTTTTTAAAAGATAACATCAAGGCATTTAACGCTCCTTTCTCTAGAGTGAACCCAATAGAGACAACGGTGTGTATTCTTATTCCTCTGCAATCACAAACCAGGATGAAGGGTAACTAACCAACAGAAACTGATCCTCGAGATTGCTTATAAGACATTTGAAAATGTAAGACTCACCCTTCAAGACCTCTCAGGATCCAACACAGGTGTCTACGCCGGCCAGTGGTCCTCAGACTACCAGGAGGTGCTCCTCAGAGACATCGACTTTGCACCTATTTGCCAAGCCAGCGGTATTGGAGCCGCCATTACCTCTAACCGTGTTTCCTACGTTTTCAACTTCCACGGACCCAGTATCACCCTCGACACCGGCTGCTCAGCCAATTTGGTAGCCCTTCATCATGCGGTGCACAGTCTCCGCGCTGGCGAGACAGATAGATGCTTGGTGACAGGCGTCAATCTCCAAGTCGGCCCACAGCGACATGGCTACTAAAGGAAGCAGAGTATGTTCTCGAAACAAAGCAAATCATTCATATTTGACCACCGCGCCAAAAGTGCTAGTGGCTACGGCAGAGGTGAAGGCTGCTCGGGAGTCGTCCTTATGCCCCTTTCACAGGTCCAGAAGCAGGGCTTTCCCGTCCGGGCTGATATCCGAAACTCGGTAGCAAACCAGGATGGAAAAGCAAAGGGAATTACTGTCCCAAGTGCTACAGCGCAATCTTTTGCCGTTGCCAAGGGTCTCGGTGCTGCTCGGGATTCCAGTTCGCCTTTTCCCATCGTCTCCCTCAAAGCCAACATTGGTCGCACTGGGAGTGCAGCCGGTCTCACTGATCTCGTCAAGGCCGTCCTGATGCTGGAAAACAACATGATCCCGCCTCAGGTCAACTTGGAGAAGGCCAACCCGGAGATTGATCTGGACGCCCTGAACCTTCGAATCCCAACATCTCTCGAGTCTAAGCCACTTGAGAGAATTTACGCGCACGTCGTTGTGGATGCCGCCGAGGTCGCCCCCGTGAAGTCTATAGAGCCAATCATTGATGTGTCTGAAGGTTCTTCCAGAGCCAAAGAACGACTCTTTGTCCTCAGCGCTGTCAGCGAGAAGCCCTGCCAAGATATGGCAGGCAATGTGGCCAAGTACCTCGAGAGTCAGGCCGATTCGGCTGACACCGATGCATTGCTGAGCCGCCTCACATACACCCTGGGCAGGATGACTGTTATGGAGAACAGAGTCGGAGTTGTTACATCCGACTTGGAGGACCTACTTGCGCAGCTGACCAAGCTGTCCGGCGAAGCCATCCCCCATGCTGACCGCCAAGCTGCCCCTCGTATTGGCTTCGTTTTTAGTGGCACCTGGTTACCAGTTCAGACCTCTCACTCGGCATAGTCTCATCCTATACGATGTTATGGCCAGAGTCTCGTTGTAAGAATCCGCAGTTGTCAACGTTACAGGAAGTCAAGGATAAAGGAGGAGGGGAGTGGCGTTTAGACAAAAGACACTCGGCCGAGCCGCAAACAGTTCAACACATTCTATGCGGTCGTTAATGTACTGGAACAAGTAGTATCGTGGTATTATGCATGGCTTGGATACTACTAAATTTCTTATAGTATGGATATAGTGAAGCCATGAAGCTGGTGATTTGGTGTACCAATGTTTCAACAGACGGCAAATACACAACTTGCATGTTAGTGTGATTGTGAGTCTCTACCCTGGAGGACCTTCGAGCTCTGGCGATAGTTTGTTCAGATTAACCATGCTATAGGTGTATTTGAAGTACTTGAAAGTCTGTACTGAAGCCCTGTATCTTCTTGGATAGCGCCCCGACATAGCTTTGAGCTTAGGCGTCGGAAGATCAGATGTCGTTGCCGTCGTCCTCCTCCTCCTGCTGCTCCGCCTCCTCCTGAATATGCTCACCCGATCCACCACCCTCCTCGTGCTCCTCCTCGTGCTCCTCCTCGTCATAAGACGTCTGTCGAACCGAAGTTCCCACCAGGGCATCCAAATCACAATCTACTACCGCACCCAGAGCCTCATTGGCTCTCTTCTCGCGGTATCCAACTTGGCGCACATGTTCAGCCATGGAAGATAGCTATTGAACAATCAGTAAATGGAACATATGCTCCTTGGTAATGGTTAACAATATCTTGGTGAATGTAGGATGGACATAAATTAACTGTGATAAAATGCTTTAAATGCGCAAGACTGTAGGCGTAAGTCGCGGGGGTTCTGGTGACTGGGTGTGAGATATGTGCCCGAGGGTTGAGGTAGTCAGAGGTTTGATGTAAAAGAAGGAGGTAAGTAACCAAGCACAAATGCTCTCGGAGGCCTCTATGGTAGGCGCCGTCATGCCTGGATCCTGGTCTGTCCGTTTGTATGTTTGCTTGCCAGCGTTTGAAGATATCCCGAGAATGGGCGTGAATATCTCTTGGCGACACCGTCTCGAATAGGGTCAATTGGCTACCTATACTGACGCCTAGCAGCCACCTGGGGGTGGTGTAATATGAAACCCGTGGCAGTCTGTATGAGGCTTGCCTCTTGGCTATCGTTTGGACGTGTTAGTTTCTATCGCATGGCGGATGTTTAGGCCCCCTATTGTGTAACTTGATCGAGCCCAAGCCCAATCTAGGTGGACTTTACTTGGACTTGCCACGGGGGATGTTTGGTTGTGAGTGCTTGTAACAAGGCGGTCATGTCGATTTAGGATCCGCTCGTCTCGAACGATGGTGTCCATACATGTAATCGTAGTGAGGTGATTGCTCCTAGCCGCTGTGATAGCTGTCTGAATCTGAGCGAGTCTGTTATCGAGTGATGAGACAGGATGAGGTTCTGAGAGAAGCTGACGACGACGGGAGACGATGTTAGCATTAACCCTAAAAAGTCAAACACTTCTCGTCTGGGTACTCACCTTGAAAGCTTCTCTACTTGCCGTACCGCAAGTCTTGTAGAGGGACGTGTTGAAGGGAATGATAGTAGGGGTCTCGGCGTCGCTCGGGGGCGGGGTGGACAGAAGATCATGGTTGTGTTGAACAGAAGAACTGAAATTGCTTTGGATGGAAAAGGATAGAGTCCTTCAGCGGCTGCCGGCGATGTAGTCTTTCGGACTGTTCAATGGGAATTCTGCAGTGAATATATTATCGTTCAGTGGAAAGTTGGCCCCTGAACGACAATTGCGTACTAGTGAGATTACCTACTAGAAACCAGACATCAATAGAAGGCGGTGTAATATCCACTGCTTCACTGGCCAAAGAACAAAGGAGCCAAGTAGCGCCGCCTTGAACTCACCTGGCTCTTGTACCAAACAAGCTAAACTGAACAGTTCGTCCAACTCCTTTGTTCAACCTTGTTCTGTCATAGCTCGTGGCACTCTTTCTTATCTTGCCACTTTCCCCTATTGCTTGACGTTGTGACACCTCCCACTCCCAGCCATAGAGCAAAAGGTTCTGCAGGTGGTGGCACCAGGCAGAAACCACAAGATATTCTCGCATCCAGAAAAAACTCTTCTGCTTTTCCATCAATCATCAACACTGAATACCTTTTCCTCTTTCTCTACAGCATCTCCGATCCTCAAGCAACACTGCCTTGTTACAGTTGGCCTCTCTCGTCATTGTATCATTAGGTTTGTACTACACCCCTTTTCTTTTTTTTATCCTTGACCTCTTCCATACCCGTCCCTCTATCTTCCATCTCCAATCTTCATCATCGCGTCACAAACACACCAACGTACACACAGACATCTAACAAGCCTGCTCCTAACAGTCCATCGCCAAGGGGCGCGACCTCAAGCTGCCAGCGATCCTCCAAGGCACCTTGTCCCCGACAAGCTAGACACGCCATCATCATGAGTCCCGAATCACCCAGGCAGGTCAACAGCCCCGCAAAGGTCACCAAGCCTGCTCTCGCCAAGACCATCGATCGTGACCCTTTCAACGCCGTGGAGACGCTGATCCCCAATAAAACAACCTTGCAAAATGTTACAACTAAGGCAGCCATCCAAAAACCTACAACTGAACAAGGCATCGAGAGAGACTCCAGAAGTCCCTCGATAGAGAAGCAGGTGCCGACGTTTGAGCAATTCATGAAGAAAGTCAATGAAACGGAGAAGCGAATCTTCAACATGACCCAGGAAGAACGCGATGCCGCGTTCCCCAAGTGGAAGTCTGGTGAGTCAGCTGCAGCATGTCACCTGAGTGGTGGCGTACTGACTTAACAAGGTGACAAGTGTCTGCCCGCTGTCTCGATGAGCGAGGCCCACAAGATACTGCTGATGGAGGAGTTGAAGTTGGATTCTGAGTGATTACCAACTCCAGGTACTGTCTGTCTCCCTAGCTACTATTTTCAATCAACGAGGAGAACGGAAACAGAATCGACAGGGGAACGCTACCGAGCTATCCAGGATGTCAAGGTTGCAAGGAGATATAGTTGGTGGCACGGGGTTAGAAACCGTGTGGATTTGAACAAGTTGGTCTTTCCTCTCCGCTTTGTAATCGATACCTTATTGTCTGTAGGTCAAGAAAGGGGGGTAAATATTGCACATGAATACATCCATAAACAGCCAAAACCTATTCGTTGTACAAGCAAGAACAGAACTCTCATCTGCTCATAGATATTCTCATAATACCTTCTAAATGTAAAGTAGCTGCTATCCAGGCCGAACCATGCTGGAACGACTTGAATGGGACTGTTGCCTAAACGATCAGATTGATCCAAGAGGCTGCTGGGAAACGAGCCAATATCATTGGTTTCCCTGAAATCTTCATCCCGGGTTACCCATGGTAAGTCCAGGTCTCATGGAGCGACAATGGCTAACTAATGAGATGGCTCTAGGACAATTTGGGCAAACCAGCCAGCCAGCAACGCTGCATTTATGAGACAATACTTTAATAGTTCCCTCGAGAAGGCGTCTGAGGCAATGGAACAAATCAAAACAGCTGTTCGTGATGCTGGTGTATTCATTTTGCTTTGATACAGTGAAAGATATCAAGGCACCCTCTACATTTACCAGGTAGGTCATATAATTCCATTACTGGTAGTTAAACTTCCTCACTCTTGTATAGTCCTTTATCGATGAGACTGGTACCATTGTTCTTCATCGACGAAAGACCAAGCCAACTAACGATGAGAGAGCATACTGGGGTGACGGACAGGCCGATTCTGTGAAACCTGTTGCACTCTCCTCGTTTGGAAATATCGGCGGTTTGAACTGTTGGGAGCACTCTCAGCCTCTGTTGCATTACTACCAGTACCCTCAAAATCTAGACATCCAGGTATCCAGCTGGCCCCTTTGCTGGGATGCCTTGGAAGGCCACCTTGGCCGTACCACTTGGCACCGCCTGCCTGCAACTGATTCTCACAGGTCATGGCGATGGAAGGTGCTTGCTTTGTCTTGGTGTGCTCACAAGTTCTGACTGAAGCTAGCAAAGAAAAGACAGGCTTGGAAAGGTGTGACTATGCCCGAGCCCCAGGTGGCGGTTTCAGCATGATCTACGGGCCCGACGGCTCTGAGCTGTGCAAGCCTTTGGGGCCAGGAGAAGAAGGAATTCTCTATGTTGATGTTGACCTTTCATTTCGGGTCATGATGCAACAGAATCTCGATCTGGTGGGACATTACTCACGGCCCGACTTGTTGAGTCCTAATATGACAACAGAGACTGCTTTCGCAGTTACCAAGAATCTGGCTCAGGTTATTGAACAACGAAGGGTCAGTGTCTAGCCAGGTAGTGCCGGCAAGATCTATATTAAATAGACCGATTGGAATATTCGCCGCAGTTGCAAGACTATTCAGCAAGATAGGGTCCCCTGTGGAGTTTGTTGCATGTGTTGCCTCTGGGAAGCCAGAGTCTTTGTCAACCCCTGTCGCAGCTGTACCAGGCACTGGTCCGAAGCTGTCTCTGCTTCCTGTGTATCTCTGTGTTCTCAGTTCTTCGGTCGCCTTTCGTATGGTTTGTAGCTTATAGTCTCCGCGCATCTCAATTGCCACATTGAATCTTTCGTCAATTACATTAAATTGCAATCGTATTGGTAGGTTTTGCTGCCACTGAAGGACTCGAAACTGTAGCTAGTCCTGAGTTGAGCCAAAATCGTGGAGCTGAGATACCCAAGTGCCAAGGTAGAAGCTTCGCACATCTGATACTATACCACAAAATGAAACCATTTCTTTGAGATAAGCCAATGAATGGCTGTTATCGTTCTGTAACATTGTTCAGTTCATGTTCTGGTCATTCGTGTTTGAGGTTATACCGTTGGTAGTAATTGCCGATTGATTTCCGAGTCCTGAACTGTAGATGGCAATCCAGTGCCGAAGCTCCATCTTCGATCCAAGGTACAGAGAGACTAGAAAAAGATACCTGGAATGTTTCCGGCAGAGGCCTCTTGTTCTTGACAGCTTTGTTCGTCTACGAGTCTTACGATGTTACCAATTATTCTCCACGCCTCTTTTTCACGATCATTGAGAATGAAAAAAAAAATGCACTGTAAAGAACTGTGGATTAGTATAAACATAACGGGGCAGAAAGTTCCCACTTACGATTGAAGTCAATAACGCCAGGTCACTGAAGCCAGAGGACTGTAGGTGTATCTCGGGGATGGTTGAAACAAAAGCCTCTTCCACAACAGGGCTCACGATTTTCACAGTCTTGGAGCCTTCAAAGCTTGATACAATCGCGAGGACTAAGAATGCAATATATGCAACACCTTCTCCATAGAGGCTGCTAGAAGGTGCGTAATCGAACTCAGACTGGGCCTTTATATCAAGTATCTCACGACTCAACTGATCGATATCGACAAAGGGATACATCATGCCAACTTCCTCTTCATAGTTCGCAAGAACTCGACACCAGAGACTCTCATTGAGAGCTTCTAGTACTCCCCGCGGGGAAATCCTTCCCTGGACGAGAAATATGTCCAGTTCTCTGGAGACGAAGCTACCTGAGCAGGGGTTTGCGCTGGAATTGTCACATTGCTGGTCAGCTTGATATAGCTGATGCTCGGTAAAACGTATGAAGTCATCGAAATGGTTATATGTTGCTTTCGAACCCAGAGCGTCCAGAGTCCAGCTCAGCGCCAGTGAATCCAGGCCTTCTGACCGGTCCTCCAGACTTTCCTGCTCTGTCTGAACAGCTTCCGACTCTTGGGGATGTACCCTTACCCTAGTCAGTGAGGTAAGCCTCCAGACTCCTAGGTTGCAGAGTGACACGTACGAGATACAACGGGAAGATCGATAACGTGTCGAGCGTAGATAGAGGTATCTTGTGCAGGCTTTACGACATCTATTACGTAGTTGCTCGCCGCTGCATATAGTCTTACGCTGTTGACATCTCTCGCTATGGCGCACCTAGTCAGCAGAAGCACATATCCATGACGTATAGTAGGTACAGACGGAAGTATAGCGAGAATGTCACTTTTTTTCTATTACCATTGCATACAGGTCATCAATACAGAGTATTGATCAGCAATATAATCAAGTCAGGAATGCAGGGAGAGAACAAAACCCCGCAATCGCGAATTATTGGACTCAGGTGGTTGCATTGGAAACCTCCCATTGGCTGGTCTAGCTAATCACGCTATGGGGCATTGGGTTGTTGATCTTGAACAAAACTGACATCTCCAGCACCTAGTATCGCGATAATGAAGCAGGGGGGAATCTCTCATCAAGACCAGTATGCTCATGCTCAGGGAAGGATAGACGATATAACAGTTAGAGATTCACGTTCTACTGATAACGGATGCCAATAACTACAATCTACTTGCCGAAGTACTTTAGTTCCAAGTATCGAACAACTGGGTACACGATCGCGGTGACCACAAAGGTTAACTCATTTGCAACATCGCCTCCGTATGTTCCAATCAACTTGCCAAGTGGTCCGGTGAACCAGGTCTCAACCATTCCCATGCACCAGGCAACAACACCCAAAAGAAAGGCAATGGAGGCAGCTATGCCATGTGGCAGCCTCTTCCGGTTGTTCCAGCCCTCGAGATCGTAGTTGGCAAAGTCGCGCTTGCGGAAGATGGTGTGTTCCTCAAAAAGGATGACGAAGTAGCTGGTGCACCAATAGCCCAGGAGGCTCAGGAAGTCCTGTAGATATGTGTTGAGCTTTTGGCGACCAACGATAGCCAGAACTATGACGATTACGAAATTACCAAGTGTCCAGACAAACCGAGGAACCTTGGCGCACGGGGTGGCCATCTGTTGGAATGAAATGGCCGATGAGTAGAGGGACATGATGTTGGTGTTGATGCCGCTGAAGGATAGCAGAACGAGAAGCAACTTGGCGAAGCCTCGAGGATGCAGCATGTCTCTGATGAGGAAGCCAAGACCCTGGTGAGGGTCTGTGTATGCGGTCTTCCAGGCGTCGACATTGTTAAGTGAACTGGCAACCGTAGCTCCTGCAGTCATGCCGATTGCTGTAGGGATACCAATGCCGGCAGTAGTCAAGAGCCATACTTTCACCCTTGATGTGTTGGCTGGGTAGTGCGCATAGTAGTCTGAAGCCATAGTCGCCCACGATGCGGAGCTGCCGTAAACGATGGCAATCAGAGAAAGCACATTGCCTGAGAGATCTATGCCTGAACTAGAGGCAGGGGTCTTGCTGTCGGCGTACGGTCCCACCATGCCGAAGATGATCATGAACACGATGAAGTAGATGCACCAGGCATACCGCTCGTAGATCAGGATGTATTTGAGACCCAAAAAGCTGATGGCGAGCGAAACAAGGGCGATGATGATAACGCCGACAACGAGAGATATGTGGCCGTCGGCGACAGCAGTAAGGGCCAGGCCACCACTGATGGTGGCAACAGAAGCCCAACCCAGCTGTTCAATACCGTTGAGGAACGCAATGATCTTGTTGGGATACCAACCGAAGCTATAACGGGAGACGGATACCTGACGTAGGCCGGTTGCCGCGCCAAAGGTAGCGCAGTATGAGGACACTGAGCCACCAAGGATAGAGGCAAAGACGTAAATTAGCAGACTCTGCTTCAAGCTCAGGCCGAACTCCCAACCTAGGAACCCAGTGGCGAAACAGCTGATGCCCATAGTACCCGAGGCCCAAATCAGGGCCATGTTGAGCTCCTCGTGCCATGGTACAGGTCGTTTGTCCTTTTCTGTTTTGCGCACGATGGCCTCAGATTCGACCCCGAGAGCCTTGTCCATGCGAGCCTCGAAGCGGCGGAGGCTTGCTAGAACGCCGGGTTCGTAGTCAGATGACGAAGTGAGGTCTTGAACCGCTGGAATTTCGCCGCTGCCCGACTCGAGGGCTAGCTCGTGGTCCCCGCCCTTGAGCTTCTCATTGTAAGATTCCATGCCTGCCTGAGTCCTTGGCTTTGTAGGAACCAGGATTGACCAGAGATGGGCGACAGCTGAAGACGTGAATGAGGTGAAAGGACATACACAGGCCACACAGTAAAATGGACATCAAGAGAGGCAAAGCGAGCAGGCTCTAATACTGTATTTCTAGATCCTAGAGACCCCACATCGGTTCGTACAATTCAAGATTCGACCGATAGTAGTTGCCGCTTCTCCCGTGCCCACCTAGTTATCGCACTCGTTCATGGCGTACGACACCACTGGCCTTGTTTCCATTCCCATTTTGTTGTCACATCGTGTCTGTCATTGGTCGTTGTCAGACCTCCAAGCGACGATAAGCGTTACTTATCAGTGCTATACCAGGATGTTGTGTGCGCAGTAACGGTATGTGCGAGATGCTGTACACGCTAGAACTCAGGAACGTCGGCATTGGCTGCAGCCACTCAGTGACTACCAGGTCCATCGCCCGATGGGGCTACTTATCAATGACCTGCCCAGAATCCGGCTACCACGGCATCGGAATAGGTGCCGTGGGGAGCCAGGCAAGGGACTTTTTTTCCTGCTTCCTGATGCGGGATGGTTTCACTCCACCTAGACTGTAACGTATTTACATGCCAGTTCTGAGAATAAACGATCACGAACTCTTTTTACTGGTCGGTTGAACGCGTGGTCAAATGAGGCAATAGTCCCATCCCCAGCTTTGCTAAATTAATTCACGGCTCAAAAGACTTCTGATAAAGGGAAAGTATATGCAGTCTTACCCTTGAAATAGTCTAAAGTACTTAGTCATTTTGTCACTCTTGATAAGGCCCCTCCCTATTCTAAGGGTAATAATTGAAACACTTTGTTATGTCTAGGATCTGTGTTACACTTTTCTATACGACATGTTACGTACTGAACTAAGAAATTCCAGGGTTGATCTCAAGAGTATCGCTAGCCACGCACTTTGGTAGCGGTAACACTATGTGAGAGTGGTGGTATAGGTTAGGCAACATGACAAAGAACATAGTATAATTGTAACACCAACTTTAATTATAATGCATGCTCGAGAGTTCTTACACGATTGTCGATTAGTAGAACCTGGCCCAGGAGCACTGAAATATTCCTCTACAATCCAGCTTTCACCTATCAATGTGCAACTACTGATCTCACTGGAGTAATACCCGAAACCATTTCTGGCATCAAGTAAGGGCCTCCAAAATTGTGTGATAGCTTTCTGCTTCAGTTTGATCCTTTGTTATCCATCTTCCTTCACCACATCGCCCTCCTTTAACCATAAAAGCCAAAAGAAGAACATAGTACCTCCAAGTCGCCTGGTATGTCAGGTACTCTGAGACTCGTGCCTGACCTCTCTCTAAGCTCCGTTGCAGTCATCCAAGCACATCGAAACAGTCAGGGTCAGGTGGTGAGACTTTCTGCCATTAATCAAATTGCGCCCAGAGACTATATATCAACATGTCTCTTCTTTCGACACAGTCCCGATGCAGACAAGCAGCAGGTCTTTCTTGCTCTGCATAAAGCTCTTTTGATGGCCGTGAACGATATTCCCGAGCTTACATGCTGTGTGCAAAAGCGTGTTGAAAGCAGCCGTAAAGAGGTTGAGCTTGTCTTTGACTCTGCCAGAGGCCTTGAGATTTAGTACAAAGACTACAATTCTCCTCAGCTCTGTGGTCTATGGACCTATGGAAGCTTTGATCAGCTTGAAGAGGAGCATTTCCCACGTAACAAAATGCCTAGGAGCCTTGCTTTTTGACCTTCATCCAAGTTAAAAGACAATGTAAAGCCTCCTACTCTTATCGTGCAAGCCAACTTTGTTCCTGGGTGTCTCCTTATTGGGAGCCAGTTGCATGTATGTTTCTGCATTCAAAGAAATTGGAACGCAGACTGACAAATCAATAGCATGTTCCTGGAGATGTTCAATGCAACTTCATACTTTTGTCCACAAAAGGGTCGCATTTTGCTGCCGCAACTAGTGAACCATCAAGCCAACAAGGATCACCAGTCCAAATATTAGACAGACACGACATCGTCGAGGGCAACCTCATCACAACCCTGGAGGAATTACCACATTGTAAACTGGCACAAGATAACAACAAACTTCTCAATCCCACGAAATGCCAGAGACATTGACTGTCGAAAGTATCCTGAGGCAAAGCTAGCTATTACAGTGGATGCGAGACCCCGTATGAAAAGCCCAGTGATACCGTCTACGTATTGAGGCAACTTTGCAGAGCCAAATGCAGTGGCTCAGTTACCTGTAGCTACTCTGCAGGAAAGCTCGACTCTCTCGTCGTTATCGTCACAGCATTCCACAAGCACAATCTACGCTCAGGCCACATACAATGTACAGAGAGCGATAGCTGCAGTGGATGACAAGGCAGTAAGACGACTCGTCGGGCACTTAAATCAGATGCCGAAGAGCACCCCTTTGACCTAGAATGCCAACCGCTATCCAGGTCTAGACATGCTCATAGTATGAATCCAGCACCACAAGTACAACGATATCAACTTTGGAAAGGATACTGGTTATCCTCTCGCCATGAGATTTACTGTTGGAGATACGGAAGATAAGCCTGATGGCCGTTGTCTAATTTTACCACCACGGCGTGCCGATTCTAGGGGTCTGGAAATCTCGCTGCAGTATGACAAAAGAACTTTACGGAGGGTCAAGGATAATGTTGAATTTTCAGTATTTTACGAGGCGAAATTAGATAGGGCGATACGGAAGTAATAAGGGACTTTAAGTTCTGTTCCATATTTATTTTCCCCCAGCATTATTCTTCCAACAGTCACTCAACCCGGTCACCGACAATATGATCCAAGAGGCCGAGCAATGATATCCAGTAGCTGTATGAATCTCCCTCGTTCTTCTTATCACCATGTTCTACCTAAATTTCATTGCTGGCTGAAAAGCTGTAGGATCCATCATTCTGCAGACCCAAGTGCTTGCCATTAGTAATGGCTGGAAGGGACACGTAGGGCTTGCGACTATAATCCGGAGGCAATGCAACTGGCGTTCCCTGAGCTGACCCATTCGTCCCATTAGCGGGCACATTTGATGACGCAGAGATCGAAATATCAGCAGCCGCAACACTGAATGTTCTCAGTTCTGATGTCGAGACCTGAGCCGGGGCAGGTATGTGATGAGGTTGGCCAATACCTCGCAACACCGTAATCTGAGTCTTGGAAAAGGGCTCGAGATCTTCCTCGTCAACTTCAAAGCCACCATATCCGTAGATCTTCCAGCGAAGATGTAGTTTGAGATAGTCTTCAACGTCGTCGAATGTGTCAATTGGGTGGTCTCTTACACAGTCGATCGTATGGTGGAGCAGTTGAATAGTAAGAGGAACTTGGGCGCATGAGAGAACGCCTGCCTTAGCCTGGGTCTTGCAGTTGGAACATGAGTCTTGGGTCTTGCGCGAGCCACCACCAAAGGTGTAGACGCTTCCGACAAAATTCTGCGGCTCATAGTGAGTCTCATCCTGGTCTTCAGGACCACCGAGAAAGAATTTGATGGTATAGGATTGCCCATCCAAAGCATAGCGATCGTATTTAACGTTGATGATGTAGTCCTTCCAGGAGCCATCGCTGATACTGGGAACATTTGGCTTCAGTCCGGCTGGGACGTGAACGTCTTGGTTCTCCTTGATGTCACGAATCAAATGTTCCGCACAAGGGTATGTCTTGTGAATATATGCTTGAAGAAGCTTCTTGAACTTTTCCTCGTTGAGATCTCCTTTGGGACCAAGTGCTTTCTGGGACAGCTCCATGAGATCATCATACTGATAGTTGAAGACCGTCCAGTCACGGCACTTTTCTGCGGTCCAAAAGTCTTTGTCTTCTTTCGGGTCGGCTGGGTATGGTTTGCTCTTGTCATGGAATGGGTATAAGAGGTCGTGTGGGGTTTCATCGGGAACATTGCCTTGGCCAGGCTCGGCCTTATCCCACCAGAGTTTTGGGTAAAGTGACTGCCAGATGGCAAGAAGACGATCAATTTGACTAACTCGCTGATCAGAAGTTGAACAAGCAGTCGGATGTGATGAACCTACGTGTGATGGAGCCAGAAAATGGGATCGAAGGCAGCCACAGGCACATCGCTCATGTGCCCCACGCCAGTCTTGAAGTCAGAGCCTCCAACAATGTTCTTGAGAAATCAGTCACTAGATCATAGGGTGACGAGTAATATATACGTACATGAACATTGTTGTGAATGTACTCCAGAGACAAGAAGCCATTCATTGAGTTACCGTACCCTTCATACGTCCATTTGGTCGAGGCGAACTGGCCCCACGTATCGTTATACTGTGGTGAGAACATGCGGTTGACTGAATCGGCAAGTGTTCCTGGATTCCACTTGAGATAGAAATCCCTGTTGGGTTTCTTATCTTCTGCCTTCTGTCTGGCTGTGATGGGATACCATGTCATGTTTGCGAGGTGGTTGTTGGCTACCCAAGCATTGTTGACGCCCTCGAGGCCGATGAACCTTTTCGCAGTTTTGTTAACAAAGATGCCGTATCTACTAGTTGCAGTTGATTCACTCCACTTTAACACCCGTCAGTAATCTTCAATAGGGTCTAATTTGGTTCACCTGAGAACTTACAGGCATCCAAGCTTTGTCATTCTTGTCCCGTGGAGGCGCATTATCATGTTCGACAGGGTCATCCTCGATGTTATAGTCCCTCTTTCCCTTGGGCATTTTACCAAAGGCATAAGGGTCTCCGTGCTCATCTTTTTCAGGATTTTCGAAGCTCCAGAAAGGGTTGGCGTAGAGTCCGCTGGGAGGGTAATACTCTTTGACCTTTTCAGGTACAAAGATGCGAACTGGGCCCTGCACCAAGACTTGGGGATAGGCAAAGTCTTCATTGTAGCTTTGCTGTCGAGCCCAGTCCCAGTAAGGCATACGCCAAATATCCTTGGCAGTAGTCCATAATTCCATCTCACCTTCATCCAGTTTGTGTTCAGTAGCCCAGTGATTGAGGACGACACCCATGTTGTCCCAGATACATTGCTGCAAGATTAGTCACTGGTCATTATGATGCAAGTGGCTCCGAGAGTCATACCTCAAACAGTGCCATGTAAGGGCGATGCCAAGTTGGAAAGTTCAGACCGTTATGATTGCAGTAGCCGCCATAAGGCTGGTCTCCCTTTCTGGGGTTGGTTGGATCCTGCCTGGGTACTGGAGCACCATCCCACGCGCCCTCAGGATACCCGTGCTTTTTCATGGTTAGCAATTTCATTCATTTGAAATGCTTTCCAACACTTACGATGCCGGCGACTTGGAAGTATGAAAGCTTCTCGTTGACAGGCTTCATCTTGAACTTCTCGAGCGCGAGGACAAAAAGTGTCCACTGCCTTCGAAGCATGGGGTCCTTGGAGCTCGCCAGCTTGGAGATCTCATAGCGGACAGGCAAATTTTCAACATAAGGGATGCCGCTGCCATCCTCAGTCTTGCGAGTGCGTGTCTTTGCATTTTCAGGTCTGGGAAGACCCTTGATGCAATAGGTTTCAGTGTTCTCTGTCATGTTGAAGCTTGGAGGCTGGCTAGCCTGTATGAGATGATCAATGTGGTAAGGATAAATGGTGCTTCATAGCAAGAACCTAGGAATTCCGAAAGACAGATATATCATGTGTTTTATATTTCAGTGAGTAGTGATAAATAGGAACAGGTCGGGTCGGCGTAAAGAGAGACACCAACCCGCCATGGCAAGGAGGGCTATGTGGCCGGAAACGACAGAGCTGAAAACACCAACATGTGATATGTATTTGAGATTTAATGAAATCCAATAACAACACTGTTAGACTTCCCATAACAAAGGGCATATCTCCATTTATTCTGAACCTAGAGCTAATAGAAGGGAAATGGCTTTTCAGCTCTTGTCTGTGGATGACTTGTGGCTAGCTGATAAATACTAATCCAGTAAAATACACCTGTGCAATACTATTTCCGGATGTCTTGTCTGTTTGGAGATAATGCCAAGACAGCCTGGAACGTGATGGTTTGACCAGCTTGCATAATTCGAGCCTTGGCAAAATAGTGGCTCAATAGTTGGTGAGTCTATGCCGGTCTAGGCATAGTTTGGATCGCTTAGTACGGGCTTAGCACAATTGTAACCCGAAACCCCATGCATAACCCTCACCTAACTCTTTAACGGTTGTCCTGGTACGCATGTCTGGGATTAAAAGATGCTCAGAATAAATATAAATTCGTATTTCTTCGCTTAAAAAACTATCAAGATAACACAGACGACCACAAGCTGTCCCGCATTGAGTTGCCTGACCGCTTTTCAGTTCATATTTAATCGTGGGAGAAAGATTTCTCCCTGTTTGGCTCACTCAGCCTGGAGTTTCTCGGAGGCGACAAAGCAACATCCCAGGAAGGTCCTGACAGCTTTACAGTCACTGGCACTACTCTAACGTCAATTGTATCAGGCAAGGTTGCTTCTATCAGTAGTTCGATGCCTGTGCTCTGAATGATAACTATTTGTCCTTTATAACACATGATCTTAAGGTTGTCAATGGCGTACCTCTGTTAAATCTGTCATCTAATAGAACCTATAGCAGTATTCGTTTAGTATTAATCGTAGAGCATTTAATAATTTAAAATACTATAAGTTATTTTTAAAACTTTAATAAAGGATATTATAATTTTAATCTTATTATTCATAATAAAGGTAAATAAGGGGTAATAGTAATTAGCTAGAAACTTATTTAAAATATTAATAAAAAGTTTAAAACTAAGAGGATAAACCTGACTTTTTATCTTTAAGGCCAGATAATTATATAACCCTTTTAAAAGTGTAGCGAGGTCTATAGGTCTTATCTACTTAAATTCCCTATTATATTACTTTAATAGTATAATTATTAGTTAAGGTCTATAGAAATTTATTAGTATAGTAAAGTCTCTTAAAATTGCTAGTATTTTTAATATTAAGAATTTACCTAATAATTTATATTTTAACAGTAAAGATATCTATAAGGATAACTTAGGTAAAGACATAAACTTCTATAGCTATATTAATAGCTCTGATAATCAGGATGGTAACTACAGCTACCCTCTGTACTATATACTCTGGTTTATAAATAACTTCCCAGATCTCAGCGACCTTAACATAGGCAATTAATTCCCAGAGGATTATTAGGCTAACGGTAATAAAGTTACTGCCCTTATTATTAACATAGAATATAAATCTGACTATATTACCCCTATACTTATATTCTAAGCCTATACTATACCTTTAAACCTAAAGTTTAATAAGAATAATATAAGAGCCTATATATATTTCTACGGAAGCTATAAGCTCCCTTTACCTAATTCCTAACCTAGTCTACTTCTAAAACCCTTAGGGAACTAGAATCTGCCAGTTAGCTACAAAGTCCGATATATAGATTTCTAACACGGCCGCCCTATATCTTCTTCATAAAGTATAAACGCCACTATACCTATTATCTATAACAGAGATCTTTTAAAATCTCTATATGACTGTTTCTGCCCTATTGGCCTGATATAGGACTCTAAAGGTCGAATGTGGGTTAGTTTTAATAAGACGGGGGATATCTTTATATTGAGCCAGGAGAGTGGATCAGGTTTAAGTGGAGGAAATGGATCTAAATCCGGCGCTGGCAATGACGATAATGATAACGATTCCGCCTCTTTACAGTATAGATCGGCTGCTTTCATTATAACTCTTGCCGCTTTGATTATAGGAGGCTTACTTGCGTGATACTTCTAAGCGAGGTTTTCTTGAATTGCAAATTGATAATAGCTGAAATCGATTAAGCATGTATATACAATAAGGTTATATTATCTGATTGCATGTCTGGTGTTTGGCGCAAAAGCCTCTTGTTGGTCTCGAATCAGGTTTACGTCACATTCGAACTCAATGATAATCTCAGGGGTGCCCTCAAATCCAGCAGGCATTGTGTGGACCAAACTCCAATAATTGTGGTCGTATATTGGACTTTCCGAATCACCATATCGGCCAGCGAATGTGACCGTTGGCACGGGACTTGCATTTCCAGAGATAGATATCGAAATGCTGTGAATGTCAGCCTAAGACTGGATATCCCTCTTCGCGAGTGAGGGAAAGGCCTCAAAAGTGAATACTGAGCTGCTGGTCCCCTCAGGATAAGTCACTCTCAGCTTCTTTGGTCAGACTTCCATCAGGATGTGGGCCTCAGTAGGACAGAACTGGGTGTTGCGTCAGTAACGGCTCGTGTGGATTCCGAAGGGGTATTAACTTACGCTGAGCCATCCGATGCTATCATCTCCATAAGACCAGTGTGCAACAGCGGGATGGAACTGGGCTTTGTTATTTGACGGTCCGTTTGCGCTCTGCGTTCGATACGACTGAGCTCCGATGATCAGCGACTAGCTCATCCACGTCGTGATATTGCGGGTATCAAGGTCGTAGGGCGGATAGTAGGCCTTCCCATTGTTCGTCCTCTCTCCATCAAATGTCTTCAGTGACTCCTTAAGATCATCCGAAAGCAATGAGTTGTGGAATTCCGAATGGACGGCAATGAGCGGCGCCT
Source organism: Fusarium sublunatum (assembly GCA_013623665.1). Taxonomy (NCBI): domain Eukaryota; kingdom Fungi; phylum Ascomycota; class Sordariomycetes; order Hypocreales; family Nectriaceae; genus Fusarium; species Fusarium sublunatum. The sequence goes on along the minus strand of JABFFF010000345.1, from coordinate 4,049 downwards.
AAGCCCAGTCACGGGCATGACTCATGACTTCCGGATACTGCCATACACCCGCCTATTTTCTCCCGATAATGGGTGCGAGAAAGTGAGATAGGATGCTGAGAGACTTGGTCATGTCTAACGTGTATGCGCGGTCCAATGGACCAGCAAGGTTCCGGATCCCCGGATTCCATAGTTGTGATGTGTAACTCTAGACACCGCGTAGGAGATCTGGACCTCTTTGTGAGAGAATGCTATCCTCATGGCCATACGTACATCATAGTGCAAGACCAAAGAGTGAAATGCCGGTGTAAGTCGTTGAGTTGAATTCAGAAAGCGTATCATGTAAGTTAAAGAGGCCAATAATCCTCTTCACATAATTCTCTCCAGCCTTTGTCATATTGTCGTCGCCTATTTGGTGACCGGTCCAGCTTGTCCCGATAGCAAGCATGATTGCAGGGTTGCTCTAAGATGGATAGATGGTATCTCCGTTGACACCACCCTCGCGATATGAGTCGCCAATGCTGCAGTTATGTAGACTTTCCAGTATAAGCCCCTTCAAATCGTCAGACAACAGATCACCGAACTCTTCGTATATCGTGATGAAGCTGAGACCGACGAAGCCTCGCCAGTTCGGGTCCCACAATCCGTACATGCGAGCACGGTACCATACTGTTCCAACAGGTGGCTCCTCCGGTTCTCGCGTATAGTCGCCATACCACAAATCTTTAGGGTTATCGTGATGGTCCTTTATGACGTATCTTATGACATCCTCAGCTCTTGAGGCATCACCGTCGCCGTTCCGTGCAAGAAGTCCGACCGCATACCATGTAGAGGCTAGTGTCTCATCGTTCATTGCTGCCTTAGAGTCGAGATCATATAGCTATGAAATGTTTGGCTCGTAGAACTCATCCGTCCACTCCATAGAGTGTTCAGCCATTGCTTTAGTCTCTCCTAATAGCGCCCATGATTGCGCAACATGCTGGGTAAGAACGCCAAGGAGACAAGCATGCAAACAACCAGAGACTCATATTAGCTTCAAAGATTGGAAAGGATCAAGATATCTCGTTAGTTTGGCCTGTTCAAGAAGTTGAAGAATCTCAGTAACTATGATCGGCTACTGTGATAGAGCAAAGGTTTTCTGAACAGTTGCAAAGGACTAAGGCAGACATGGCATACTTGTATTAAGCCTTCTTGCTGGTTGATTTTAGCGCGCATCTTGCGGTTCTGTGTCTTTGTCTCCTAATCCACATCTCCTAATCCAGTTCCTACCTCGAAAGCAAAGCCAGCTGCTATTCGTTCCACGTAGGCCAATAAGGGGTTGTCACTCGACGTTATAGGATGAGTTCATCCAGGCAAAACCGTGGTCAGGAGATTTCGACTTGCCCTCCATAGCTCCGTGACCAGTGCATTCAATATCAATCCCTTAGAAGCTTTCACTTAAAGCAAAACCTACTGGTTAATGATGGTTTCTAATTGGCAGTTAAATAGCCAGTGCATTAATAAACGTCCTTATTTCTGATGTTTATTAGAACTTATGATATAATGTGGTAGACGAGGGCAAGAGTCATATCCTAATTTCCATAAACCCTGGATCTTGTGATGCTGGGATCGATCCTGGCTGACGTCCCCAGGCACGTGGCGATTGGCAGCAGGGACTTTCTCCTTTCACAAGGAAGCTCAGTCGTAGAAAATGCAATCGCCAGGACGTTGCCGTTTAGTATTTATTTCATTTCACCTAGTTTAGATGCCCGTGCGCCGCCTAACAGGCCTTTTACTTAGGCGGCATGGATTTCGGAAATAAATGGCTTTGATCAACGCATGGTTTAATGATGGAACGCCTACCCTTGACTATATACGGGGACTTGTCAATCGAGCGCAACGTTGCATCTTAATCAGACTGCAAATATGATCTGCCAAAGAATAATGTGACTAGGGGTGCACATGAGCATTCAAGTTTTACACAACTTCACTCTAGCCATCTCTTTATTGTCGTCTGGGTGCTACTGTAGTGTCTTTGCGTAAAGTCATGCCTTAGAAGTAGGGCGTGTCTGCTTTTTCACAAGCCATGACCGTGCAGCAGCTAAAAGGGGCAGGAGTCGAACATAACAGTATTACATAATCTTGGCAGTGTCTTGACTCTCCGAACTAAGCTTAGGTAGTTTAAATCAACTTGGTGGTTTTAACCACGATGTCGTGGCTATCCTCATGGTAGCGAGACCGGCCGATCCAAAGCTTGGCGCCCTCCACATCCCGACAGACATTGAAGAGCAGGATTCAGTCATAGACGTAACGAAAATATCAAGTGCAAATTGAACTTATGGTACTATAATTAGCGAGTAACATTAGGCAGCTATCTTATATATTTACATAACACTACAAAGTTGAATTAAATACCTAGAATACCAGGTTAATAATATTTAAACTATGCCAATCTAGAAGAAACCCAAACCTAAGCCGTTGGAGGAATAAATGTAGAAATGAATTGCTTCTGGAAATCCTCAAACTTCAGCTTGTAATGCACTGTGCCAACCACGTCCTGTTCAGTGATATTGGCCATAGCACTAGTGATGACCTTCTTCCCAGCATCGGGGAACGTAGTACGGCGCACTTCAACGGTAGTGCCATACTCATTGAACCACTGACGGGCTTCGTATGCTTCGTTCTTGCATGGCACAAAGACCCCCGGCTTGGTGCAGGGTTCGCCGCACAGTTCGCCGTTCTGCACGCCCTGGCAAATGGTTGCAAAGTCGCCTGGGTCTGGGACGGCGTTGTGTCCTTCAAGTGTGAATTTCCAATGGATCATCTGGTCCCTGCCGCGAGTTCCGGTGTAGTCATTGCTGTGCCAGTCGTTCTTCAGGTCTTTTGGGTTGGTGACGACGTAGGGTGATGCCCATGCATTGCATGCGAATGCGGTGAGGACGACAGCTTTGGCGAGCATGATTGACGGAAACTGCTCGATTATTAGTATAATTTCCTTTCTCGATTATATCCCAAGAGATGGCAATTTCATTTACCCGTGGTATTTAATATCGTTGTGAAAACAGGCAGAGCTCTCTGCTGCTATTAGGCTTTAATCTGGGATGTGTGTTCTTAATGACTTGCAAACCAGAACCAGTAACAACGAACGTGGAAGGGGGATCGTTCTCTATTTATTTTTCTTGTAAGAAGCCTGCTATCCTTGTAATACGAGAAGTTTATTCTATGCATCCTTGCGCATCGTAGTATATAATTTTCTTTTCCCTTGTCTAACAAAAGTTTAATATATCGGCAGTTCAGCAGAGTGTGCCGTAGATCCGATCGCTGTTTTATAAATAGTCCGAACTCAATCCTGTAAACTCATTGCTATATTTCGCACGGGCGTACGGAGTAATTTCATCCTGAAACACAAAGAGTAGTCTGAACCAGTATAATACATACCAGCCATTTATAGTGCAAAGTAAATTAACAAAACCCAGTTTCCTATAGCATTCTTTGCTCCGATTTCTTGCAATATCTCAGGAAACAGTGATTTAAGTAGAAAGTACAGGTAAACTACATGCTTAGAATAGTATAATATAAGAAGTGGCAGCAGTATTGTTGAACCGAATTGATTG